>JANAVB010044817.1:1808304-1988304 GCA_029216955.1 Iris pallida | reverse complement strand
AAATGGTCAAATGGCCTAAATTGGACCGAAAGTTGTGTTGCCAAAACAGTACAAAAGACAAGGTAAGTGGGATAGTCTAGGTCATGGGTGTCGGGTTGGAAAGATAAGGAAAATAATGATTCAACAGGGCTGTAAGGGTTACCATTCTAGGGTCAGAGCTACACTATCACTTCTAAGTCAAAAGGCCTATCACAATCATTATTTCATTAAGAGGAATTCATAACAAAGAAGTTATACAAGGATTATACTAACAGTTAGAGCTACTCCTACTCCTAAGTTAAATGATGAAAAAGCAAAACCAAACAAACAACACAAAAAAAAAAATTGGAAAGACTGAAACGAAAGTGGAGACGATATGTTTCAAAAACTTTTAAGATGAAATCTGATAATCATATGCGTCCACCAAAATCATGGTACTCTGAATCCTCGTCATACTAGTAAGCAGGGTTGTGATAACCATAGAGTCCCAACAAATGTACACACTTCTAGAATAATGGTATTTAAAATTTTTGCTCTGCCGCTAGCTTGGCTGCGAAAACCTTAAATTTCCACACCCGAGAAATATATTCAAAATCAGACTGTAGGTCCTTGCCATGCTGGCTAATGTGACTGTAGAAGACTAGATTCCATAACTGAGACAACCTAGCCCATATAATTTCTCTTGGCAGAAAATTAAATCAACAATGAATACCAAGAATCAGATTCATCTACGAACAAGAACGATAAGCAAGATCTGTTGGAACTAAATTTCGAGATGGTTAAAATATGGCAAGGGAGGAACGAAATTGAGATGAACAGAACCTGCTATAAGCTCTCCTACTGCCTGTGCACCCTCAGCTGCCATAGCGTAAGCTCGCCCCTGCTGGCCTCCTCCAGCCTGATGCTGTGCGAATCTCTGCTGCTGAGTTCGTAAGGGTAGTCCCTTCTGCTGGCGCACCGGAGCCCTCGCTCCTGCTTCCTGAGTTGTCCGTCCAAAAAACTTGGGATACTCTCTTAACTGGTGATATGATGCTCCGCAAAGTAGGTACTTGTCTAACCTCATCCGGCATTTACTCCAAGCGTGCCTTGGTTTCTTACAGAAAGGGCAACTGATAACATGCTACTGTCTGGGGATCCACTGCATCTGTAACGGTGGTCCCTTCGGCTGCTCTGTCCGAGCCCTAGCTGTTGCTGCTGCCTGAGTCAATGGTGTCTGGCTCTTGGGACACTCCCTACACTGATGCTCCGCTGAACCACAAAGTAAACACCTACCAAGCCTCATCCTGCAGTCGTTCCACCCATGGCCTGCCTTCTTGCAGAAATTGCACCTAGCATCCTGTTGCTGCCTGGATGCCTGGTGGAAATATGTACGTCCCTGACCCTGAAGGTGCTGCTGAACAGGCCTTTGCTGATACTGATACTGAATCTGTACGTGAGGCCTCTTGGCCTGACCTCCACTGCTGCTGGCTCCATGAATGTCATGTCCCCTCTTGAGCAGCTGTTGCCACTGAGTTTCCACTATCTGCTTGAAGAAGAAGAACAACTGTGCCACATCCTCTGATCCTGATGGCGGCTGCTGCTGAAGAACGTTCGGGATGACTGGGAAAAGTCTCAGAGTAGGAAGAGGTGCACACCCAAGGGCTGCAGATATTCCAGCCTGAGCTGGCATAACAAGAGCTGCAGTCTTAGGGTCCTGCTGATCAGGATGAGAAGTGGTAGACCCCTCAGTGGTGTCTTCCCGATCGAGACGATGAGATCGTGTCTCCATAACCATCCTGAAAATAGATCAAACTAGAGGGCAATCCCTGAGAATGAAGCGATAACATCAAGGGAGGACGGTTCATTTTCAAGGAAAGACAATAATGCAGCAGTTTTAGGTAACATGAATCTGATTAAGAGTTTTTCCTAATGTGATTGAGTACCGTCAAAAATATATCCTAATCCTACTGCAGGTTGTAGTGATACTCTAATTCGAATACCACCACATAAACTCGGCCTGCATGGGCCACCACTAAAAATGTGTCACGACCCGCACCCAGTATAGAGACACGAGAAGTGGGTACGTCCAGCCTACGCCGCAGTCTCGGCGGTAGAACCCTGTCCTAGGTCACATACATCTAACAATTATAAGGTACATTGCACAATTATACTTTTTGAATGGAGGAATAATATAAAGTACAAATCTCAATCACAGCTAAGGAAGATGTACAATAAGATAGATAAGAATATCAACAGAATCTATAGATGAAATATGATAAAAGAGAGAATCCAAAGTGTCTAAGATAAACATCTAACAAGCTCCACAAATCCACATCATCACAATCTCTAATACAAACATCCAGATGAGATACAACTGAAATAAGATAACTAAACTATGGGAGTGTCGTCAGCAGGTAATGGATCCTGCTGGAAATCCAAGTCACAGGTGTCCTCTAATGCTGCCCCGTAGTAGGTGGTGCAACACGCCTCATCCTCGTCCTCTGTAATATTTTCAACAGGTCCAGTCAGGATAAGAGCGAGCACAGTACATCTCACGCAGTTCATAATATGACAGGATATGTAAATATGCTATAGAGTAAGATACATGAAACGCTGAGAAATATATAAAATAAAGGAGATGACTGTAAAGAAATATCTACTATAAGTAAAGAACTAACAGTTGCTAGTGATGTAGAGTACAAGATAGACATGTGAACGGCTTGAATTTGCACATAAGTAATCTAAGAGTTTGCACATGAGTATACTACTTTGGAATTATTCACATGACCATTTATACTCCCCCGTACCCCAATCAATACACAAGGATCCAGACAGGTTATGTTATTGCACATGATATCACATGAAGGCCCATAAATGGGTGCACATGAATGTATACATGGGGGCTCTGTGAACATGAGAGTACATGAATCACAAGAGTGCACATGAATGAGGAAAGCACCGGAGTACATGATAAATTGAAACGCACATGACATACTGTAACCCGATGCTTCCGAGGGGGATAACATCTCATGAAGGGATCCATATAGTACCAATCCGTGTTAACAACGTGACAGCATCAAGTAAAGTAATCTAAAGCATAAATATAAATCTTATCAAGTATGAAACGGTCAGAGAATGTACTCGCCTGATATCCTGAGTATCAGAAGTGAATATACTGTCTGAGGAGAGGTGTCTGACTCCTATTTAGAACAGTACAAGTCATAATATGTCCAGAATGGTAAAATAGAACTTTATAATGCATTCTACATTATGTTTGGGTCAATCTGGGCTAAAGTCAACCTTTGGTCAACTCTAGTCAACTACACTAGTTAAACTAGGTCAACTAGGTCAAGTCCTAACCCAGACAAGTCTCGCTAAGCCTAACCATGTCTATCCTAGCATTCACACAAGTCACAAGTCTACACAAGCTATCAAACACACAATTTCATGTATATATACCCATATACACATAATGTATATAAGGCATACATATAGGAAAATCATATAGGGCTATACGCCTATATACATATCTACATTGGCATACACATGTATATATTTACCACATTTTACATATACAACTATATATAGGCAATCATACATATATATATACATATTATCAAGCATGAATATAGATATTTATATTATATATATATATAGAGAGAGAGAGAGAGAGATAGAGTGGCAGTATATACATAATAGGGTGGTAGTGTATATAGTGTAGATAGGATATGTGGCATAGTGTTCAGTGTACAGGCAATGTGTATAGGTTAAGGGTTAAGTGACAGAAATTTAACAAAGGGGGTTAGTGAGTGTACAAGTGGAGACTGTGTATAGGTATTTAGAGGGGTTCATATAAAGAAAAGCTCATGTGTTCAGTTTATAGGGGTTTGCTTCTCAGGTTCCAGGTTGCAGCATATAGGGGTTAAGCCATTAAATCTCAGTTTTTCATGAATGTAGGTAATGAATTAAACTCAGGTTCATTGAAATATGAAAGCAACCTAAATCTCAGTTAATATAGGAAATGGAAACCCATATTCGGTTTACAGTAAGCATGTATGTATAAATTAACAAGCTAATCTCAGATTAACTGAGACACATCTATATAACATGTAAACCTACAGATTAGTTAACATGTGAAGATCAACACAGTATACAAAATATGAAATTTCTCCTTAACCTCAGTTTAGAACCAAAGTATCAGAAACAGTGTATCAGCCTTCGAAAACCCCAAACACAACCCAATATGCACAACATTAAACCCCAGATATGCCCACACAAATCTTAGACATGAATATATATATTCCATAACATCTAATTAGCATTTTAGTTTCCATTTAAAACTCAAAAATTACACGAAGAACAGTAGGTATGAGTAAAACACGAGGAAACCCAATTTTGAAATCGAAAATGCATAAAACATCAATTTGAATGTTGCAATAGTGTCGTGTACATGTAGGCATGCTTCACAGTGAGTGTTGTGTCCATAAAGTGGGACATGACGTGACCAAACATCAAAGTACACGAAACAAATGCACACACACAGTGACCGCGTCGTGCTGCGAGGCCCAGGGTTCGTGAACACGACATACGACACCAATGACCTCGTGCTCATGTCAGAGGGTAGAGGGGGTGTAGTGCTACATGTCCAGTAGCCTGACACAAGTCCACGACGTGTCCTGTGCGGACACGAGATCCGTATCAGAAGTGAGTTTTTGCGTGTGTGTTCAGTGTAAATTTGATGTAATGGCTAGAACGTGTCCGACACGACACGATGTGACCTGGCACTTGGGGGATGCTGTGTCAGTCACGTGTCCTAGCCACACACCAATTATCGTGTCCCCAAGTGACACAGACACTTCACACTGCCTCACGAGTAGCAGGGCACTGGCCGAACCCTCATACGATGTGTTCTGCTGCTCGTGGACACGACACAGACACGAAAACACTCTCAGTCTGACACAAAATTAAAGTACACATATAGGTCTACAAAATTGTTCAAATACATTTTGAAAATAGCAAAATAAATTCCATTGTGGCTTTCCAACAAACACTTGTAAATGGAAAATGATACGTGTCCGATACGGACACGAAATTAATACAAAACTTTACCAAACACACACCACAGCTAGGGGACACCTAGATCTAGGCTACCATGCAAAGAAATCAAAGATTAATGATAGTTTGAGGTGTTTACCTATAGAGTATCAAACTCAAGGAAAAAGTCCTAAATAGGAAGATTCCTCTTGCAAGTCAAAAGCTCCAAATTGCACAAAATCTGAGATTTCTCTCCATGAACAGCAAATAGAGTATGATTAGGTTATATTGCAAGAGACTAGAGTCAAAAATGAATTAAAATGAAGAAGTTATGGATTGAAGAAGAAAGACCAATACCTCTTTCTTGCCAAAAGTTGATGTGATGTAAAAAGAGGCAAGAACTTGGAAGAGACATTAAATAGGGGGGATTCCCTAGGGGCCGGCCATGTATGGAAAGAATTAGGGTTAGGGTTGTGGCTAATGGGCTTTGGGCTAAGTTTCAAGGCTAATGAATCAATCCATAAGTCAAAAATCCATGCACCTAAATCACTTAATCTCTCTATGAAACTTGATTCAAAATAAGTCAACTTGGGTCGACTTAAGTTAGACTAGGGTCCCGCCATGCTAACCAAGTCACCATAGCTAAAGTCAACATCTAGGTTAGTCTCCATAGTCTCAACTAGCAAAGGTCAAAAATAACAACCATCACTCAAACAATTTACAATTAATTCTAAGAAACCAAAATGACCAAAATACCTCTAGGCCAAAAAATGATAAATAAAATATCCTAATCACATGGTTAGGCTCTAGGTCAAGTAGTCTCTAGGGTTTCACTGGCAAACTCCAAAATCACAAATTACCAATAAAATAGTTTTAAAATAATTAAAAATTACCAAAAAATCATATCATGATTTAAATAACATTATTAAAAGATTTAAATTATAAAATTTTAAAATTATCCTCATTTAGAAAACTGGGTGTTACATAAGATGTGAATGTTTAGGCTAAAGGGACAGGCTTCTATATACAAAGGATGACAGGGTGGTTGTGTCTAAGTGGGGTGGCTTGCGGATGCAGCTACTCAAGGAGTGCCATGATACCAAGTGGACCGAACATCCAGGACAGAAGCAGACATTGGCACTACTGGAGGCCACCTACTATTGGCCTCGCATATGCGAGGATGTCAAAGACTATGTGCGCACTTGTCTTGTGTGCTAACAGAATAAGGCAGATTATCAGAGACCCAAGGGCCTGCTTGAGCCTCTTTCCGTACCGAGTCGACTGTGAGAGAGCATATCGATGGACTTCATCTCTGTCATGCCGAAAGTGGGGGCACTTGGGTTCATTCTCATGGTGTTGGATCGATTCTCCAAGTACGTGACCTTCATTGCCGTTTTAACAGACTGCACAGCAGAGGAGCCTTGCTTGTTCATTTTCCATGTAGTGAAGTTTTGGGGCATCCCGGAGAACATTGTCAGCGATCGTGATCTCCGCTTCACGAAAAAGTTTGGACGGAGGTGTTCAAGATCCTCGGTACGGATTTGCACTTTTCGATTAGTTTCCACCCCAGATGGACGAACAGACGAAGCGGGTCAACTCTTTGCTCGATGAGTACTTGCAGCATTTTGTGAGTGCCAATCAACGGATTTGGTGCATCACCTAAACATCTCTCAGCTCTGCTAAAATCTTCAGAGGAGCGAGTCATCCCATAGCAGCCCGTTTGAGTTGGTGATGGGTTGTCGGTCGCTCGCCCCACACATACTGAGTGCTGGATCCTCGAGTAGAAGCCCCACGGCTAACCAGTTTGCATCGGACTTCAAGGTGAAAGTGGATATTGCCAAAACATTTTTGGAGAAAGCCGTACGGAAGATGAAGAAATGGGCCGACCCGAAGCGAAGGCCGGTCGAGTACAAGGAGGGGACTTGGTGATGATCAAGCTTCAGCCGCAACAGTTCAAGGTGTTCCGCTAGGTGCACAAGGGACTGATTCGGAAGTATAAAGGCCCCTTTTCGGTCCTCAAGAAAGTAGGCAAGGTGGCCTACAAGCTCGAACTCCCTGCCAAGCTGAAAATTCATCATGTCTTTCATGCAAGTTGCTTGAAGTCCTACCATAAAGACTTGGAGGACCCTCAGGACGGAGTTTCGAAGCGAACCACGGCGACCATGACTACGTCCTTCGACAAAGAAGTGGAAGTCGTGCTCGACAAGAGGACCACTCATCGGCAAGGCATTTCCCCCTTTGTTGAGTACCTCATCAACTGGAAGGGAATCTCGTACTGTGAGTCCAGCTGGGAACGTTCTGCTACACTGTATCAGTTCGAGGCCGAGGTACAGGAGTTTCTTAGCGAACACGGTTGACGAGGACGTCAACGCTTTAGGCAGGAAGTGTTACGCCCAAAAGTTTGCATCCCACCGAGACGGATTTGCATAACCCTCCACGGACCTGGGTTTCGTTGGAAGCTTCCACAATATTCTAGAAGATGGCGAAATCCTCCCGAAGGTTCAAGAATCTTCCAAAAGACTCATGATCTTTTTGGATAGACTAGAAGATTCTTTGTAAATATTTAGACTTTAGAATTTTCTACAATAAACTCTAGAATATGCCGATTCCAGAAGCTTCTTGTAAATATCTAGACTTTAGAATTTTCTTCACCATCAAAACTTTTAAACATTCTATAAGTTAATGAAAGAATAGTTACAAGTCCCATTCTTGCTCCACTCTTCCCTAATTACTTAGCATTCTAGCTAAGCGAGTTGAGGAAGGCTTGCACGAGCCTTCGAGTAGGAAGATAGTGCGCCGTCCGCGACGAAGTGTAGAAAAAAAACACTACGTCCGTGACAGTGTGCATCATATCTCGGAGTTCGTCTATAGCGGCGTCTTTGACCGCTCCACGGTGTTCTGTGGCCGCCAAGCGTTGAGTGATGTCGTCAAGGCTTCCTTCGGCCACGTTGACGAATAGCCGGCACTTCCTTGTGGAGGGAGCCGTAGAGGACGAAGCATACACTCGTCGAAGTCGGACGAAGATTCGGCCATAGGGGCATCTTCTGTTGGTGGTTGCTCATCCTGAGATGCCCGCGCCATCCTCGATCTCTTTCGCAGGTAGGGTCCTTCTGATTGGACGGACCCATATTCATCGTGCTCGGAGTTGGACGAGTCGTCGTGAGGTCCTGCTAGTGGGTGCCTGGAAGTACTGCCTCAACTTTCTGGTCGTTTGGACGATTGCGAATACAACTTTTCGATAGTGATGTTGTTCCGTTCAACTTCTTGTAGCATTCGGCTGATGAAGTACACTAGAACCGATCTTATCATAGTTGTCAGGCTTCGCACACTAGAACCGAACTGATAGTTGTCATGCTTACTGTTAGGTAAAGATACAAATTCTCGATCGGTTTGGGCTTTGACTGCGTGAAAGAACTGGGTACCTCTTGGGCTCCTCTTCAAAATGCCAATACGAGAACGTCGTCAGTGACGTTCTCGTCTAATCGAGGATGTCTTCTAATCCTTCTAGGAATGCTCGATCAACAGAGTGTCGCTCATTTTCATCCGCTTCTTGCTAGCAAGGAAGTGTGCTATGAACTTGTCTGCAAGGTCATTGAAAGACACCTGTCTGTCGGTTGAACCACTCGACATCCCTGTCCTTTAGTGATATGGGCAACACCTTACAACCCATGGGGATCCACAAGTCCATCAAATGCACATTCGGTTGGTGAAATTTTGGATACTCGGTGTGAGAGGAGTCTTGAATTTTGGATATTCGGCAGGCGGCACACCTCGGGGCCTCGGGACCTTGGGGAAGAATACCACATCAATCACCATAAATTGAAAGTTTTGTAAGATGTTTTGAAACTAAATCTTTGATGACATTGTTGCTTGGATATGAAGTGTGCAAGAGTTGTTACTTTTTGATTATTTACCACGTCCATAATTTGACATCATTATTCGCAATAATTGAGACATTAATTTTTTATTTATTTCTCTTCTTTACCCATTCATGCACCTTTGCACTGACCTGTTTGTTACACTATCAGATTTTGAATGACATAACTGGAAATTTAGATGCAAAAAAGGGTTTGCATCGGGGCTTTGAAACTTCACCAGAAGTATTTGAAAAAGGTGATGGGTCACTGACCTTTTTACGTCATCCTACAAGTTTCCATATTTTCTTCTGTACTTTTTACTTCTTCTTTTTTTTCCATTTGGCTACTTGTTAGAAAGTAAATACTAGGCAATGCATGTTGGCAAAATCTTATCAATTTTCTTGTTTAATATTTTTTATAGTCTAAGAGAATTTGGATAGTTAATTCTTGGTTGCATTGAACAAGTGCATGCTCAGAAACGGTAGGTTACCTACTTTCTACTGGCTGTTAAGGTTTACGATAATATCCTTTATTAGAACATAAATAGTAAGGTTCATTACAATTTTCTAGATTCGGAATGTAGAATCTCATTTTGTATAATAGTAAGGCTCAATTGGCGTCTTATGATGGTTTCATCCCAGCCACGAGCTATAGTCTGGACCTCAGAACTTCTACATTCAGAATGTAGGGACTCTTTTTTTTTTAGAATAGTAAGGCTCAATTTGGAGCCCGAATTTCTACATTATAGATTTTATATTATTTTTTGAAAAAGAAAGAAGGATGACACCTAGGTCTGTATCCACTCATCTCATTTGGACTTCAAAATTAATTTGTTTACTATTCTCATATAAGTCCAACACATTCTATATTTATTTTTTATTATAAATTTGGATATCAAGATGCATTCTTGAGTTCCATCTACCATTGATGCTCTAGGCCTCTTTTGGTTCGTGTAAAGGAAAGGAAATCAATTTCTTGGTATTTTCTTTCCTTTGAAAAATTACAATTTGCATCGATTTTTCTTTCTGGTGTTTGGAAATGTCAAAGGAATTGGAAGAAAAAAGTGAATATTTAAAGGTTGGAAAGTGAATCATTGCTTGATGGATGAAACCATTTTTTTCCTAATTTTTTTTCCATTGGAAATCACTTTCTTTTCATGCTCAATTCCTTTGACAACCAAACATAGAAAAGTAATGACTTTTCTTTCCCAATCCCGTGATTCCGCGAACCAAATGAGGCCTTATAGTAGTCTTCTCTAGGATGAACTGCACTTACTCTAGGGGATATGACTTTAAAGAGACAACTTTGATGATGATGATTACCATGATGTCTGGCCAGTTTTGGAGTGTACATTATATTAGACAAGAATGTGAAAGTATATATATATATATATATATATATATATATATATATATATATATATTTGAGGGTGTCCACTTCTTAATGTGTTTGGAGGCATGCCTCCAAGGGGGCTCGAACCCGCGCCACTACGTCGGAGTGCTCCACCGTTCTCAACGGACTACGGACACTGGGACTATATATATATATATATATATATATATATATATATATATATATATATATGCCTAACTTCAACTCAGCTGGGACTCTGGCATAATACTGAGTTTAATGTGAATTCATGTGTTAATATGTTCTTGAGATGTAATGGTTGAATATCAATAAAATTACCGGTTTCCAATATATATATTGAAAGGTATAATTAAACAAACTGGAAATTGCTGAGAAACCCAATTTCGTGATTGGTTTTTATGAAAAATCCACCCGCATTATGGGTTTTATGAAATACCCAGAATTATATATTTTCACATTAAGTATTCCAAGATTCCCTTTAGATGTTTTGTATTTACAAAACTAATACCATAACTACCCCTCCACACAAACTCGGATTTGGATTGCGATTCTCGTCTTCTTCTTCTTCTTCTTCTTCTTCTTCTTCTTCTTCTTCACGAGAGATCTGAATTCCATTGCTCTCATCTTCAGCAGAGATCGCAAAGATCGTTTGTAGTTCACCGTACTTTTTTCCAGTCGAACTCCGATCATCGCTCATCTTCTTCTTTTTCTTTTTCTTCTTCTTTTTCGACAATTAGGTCAATTATGGAGAGAAGATCTTCTTCTTCTTTTCCATAAGAGTTGGCATCGTTTTGAAAGAAGAACGAAAACTCTTGAATCTTTATTCATGTCAATCTTTCAACAAAGCAAAAAAAATAAAAATTTAGGTTTCTGTCAACTGTTCTCCGTCGATATAACATGAAGAATAGTCATTCTCCTGCATTTTAACAAGGAGAATGCCAGTCTCCGTGTAAATTAGGCATTCTCCGTGTTACTAAAATGGAGAATGGCATTCTCCGTGTTACTAAAATGGAGAATGGCATTCTCCTTTTTTCTAACACGGAGAATGACCATTCTCCTGTATTTTAACATTTGAATGACCATTCTCCGTGTCATTTAACACGGAGAATGGTAATTCTCCTACGTTTTAACACTGGGAATGAGTATTCTCCGTGTAAATTAACGGAGAATGCCATTCTCCGTGTAAAATAACACAGAGAATGGCCATTCTCCTGCGTTTTAACACTGGAATGACCATTCTTCGTGCTAAATTACACTGAGAATGGCCATTCTCCATGTAAATTAAGACAGAGAATGGGTATTCTTCGTATAATTTAACACGGAGAATGGCCATTCTCCATGTAAATTAAGACGGAGAATGCCATTCTCCATGTTACTAACACAGAGAACGGCCATTTGTCACGACCCGCACCCACTGTTAGGGTACGAGAACGTAACAACGCCCAGCCTACGCCGCAGTGTCGGCGGTAGAACGTTGTCCTAGGTCAATCATCTAACAATACCAAAGTACCTGTACAGTTTATACTCTCCGAATGGAGGTGACATAACAATATACATCTCAATCACATCTAGGGTAGAAGAACGAAAGACAGAAGATAGATAGTAACTCAAAGAGAACCATAGCATAGATGAAATAAGACTAAGTGTCTAAGATACATAACATCCAGAATGTCAGCTCATAATACAAGACTAAGAGTCTATACATAACTCAACATCTCAAAATACAACTCAGATGTGAGACAAAAGTAAATATAGAAAGACTGCCTAGGCTAAACTGGTCTAGACTACTGGAACAACATCCTCAGCTGCAGGTGGATCCTGCTGAGGGTCCACAACATAAGTGTCATCTAGTCCTGCTCCATAATAGGTAGACACCAGGGCCTCATCCTCATCCTCTGTAATATTTTCAACAGGTCCAATCAGGACGGGAACGAGCACAATACATCTCACGCAGTGCATAGTATGATAGGAGATATAAAGCATGCAATAGAGTAAAATACAGGAACTGCTGAAGGAAGATACATGTAGCAAAAGAGATAGCTGTAAAGGAAATATCTACTGTATATAGAGAACTAGCAGTGTCTAGTGAGTCAGAGTAAAACATAGACATGTGAAATAGCATAGGAGATTCATGACTACAGCTAGAAGTGATTCATGACTACAGCTACTGGGGTAATATCCACATGACTATTTCCACTCCCCCATCCCCAATCAATACACAAGGATCCATTCAGGTTATGTTAAGATTCGTGGTAAGCCCATAAATGGGAGATTCATGAGAGGCTCTGCGATTCATGAGAGTACATGAGTCACAAGCGATTCGTGAATCTATGAAAGCATAGAGATACGTGATGATAGTGAAAAGCACAACATGCTGTATCTGATGCTCCCGAAGGGGATAACATCTCATGAAAAGATCCATATAGTACCAATCCGTGATAACAATCGTGTCAGCATCAAGTAAAGTAATCTAGAGTAAGAATATAAATCCTGGCAAATATGAAACGGTCAGAGAATGTACTCGCCTGATAACTGAATGTCTGAAGAAGGTATACTGTCTGAGGAGAGGTGTATGGCTCCTAATCAGAGCAATACAAGTCACAATGTATCCACAATGATAAAAATAAAGTGTACAATGCATACTACATGATTCTAGGTCAATCTGGTCAAAAGTCAACTCTGGGTCAACTCTAATAGTCAAACTAGGTCACAGGAAGTCATACTAAGTCAAATAGAGTCAAACAAGGTCAAACAAGTCAAATACTAGTCAACATGATCAATCTGGGTCAAGTCTAGGTCAAACTTAGACCAACTAAGGTATTGGTCAAACAAAGACCAGTCAGTAAGGTAATTAGGTCAAACAAAGACCAGTCAACAAGGTAATTAGGTCAGACTAGTTAAACTAGTCATTTTAGGTTAGTCCTAGTCAAATCTAGGTCAATTAGGTCAACTTTGACCTAAGGTTGACTTTGGTCAACCTTTAGTCAACAAGGTTAACTAGTAGGGTTTTAGGCTAACTAGTCAAACTAGTTGTTGTGGGTCAATCCTTAGTCAAAGGGTCAATTAGGTCAATGTTTTGGGCCTTTAGGGCTAGCCCCAAACCATGGGCTAGTTATCTTGGCCATAGGCTAATAATGGGGTTTTCTCATAAACCTATAACTAGGAGATATATATACATATATATATATATACCTACTATCCATATACCCAAAATGCATAACATATATATACAACCACATACATATATATATTATTGACCTAAAGTAACCTAACACAAAATATACATATATATATATCATATATATATACACATTTATATATAAACTCATATATATATATATATATACTCTATATATATATACTCCATATATATATATAGGAACATAGAGAGAGAGACAAGGGAAAGAGAGAGAGACTGAATGAGAGAGAGAGTGAGACTGAGACAGTGAGAGAGAGGGGGGGGGGTCTGGACAGGGGGTTCCAGGAATTCCTGAACCACCATGGCTCTCAACACACACACACAATATAACATATATACATACATATGTATATATCTATATAACTACACACACACATAACCAAATCTCCCCAAATTCGACCTACACTCACAAATACATATACTACACATATACTCACTAAAATACACTAGTCCAATACATTAAACCCAAGTAAAATCGATTTGAAAATCGATTTCCAAAAACTGGAAAAAAATAGCCTAAACTGTTAACAGTGCACTGTTGCACTCGAAATGAGGGTAATTCGAATACACACCATAAAACAAGCTAAGGCTCGCAACTAACGGTTGGTAACTAACTCCCCATAGATACTCTAGTGTCCCAAGTCACTGACACGACACCACGACACCGTTTCGCGTGTCCAAACACGCAAAACACTCAATCGGGTAAGCTTCTGATACGTGTACACAGGACAGTGTCGTGCACGTGTTCCACGCACTCGTAGACACACCACGAGACACGACACGTCTCGTGGTCATGCACACGTGTAGCCCACCTATAGGGCTACACGATGGACACTCTGCTACGTGTCCACGACACTCGTGGACACGATACGAAAGCCGTATCAGTCGTGAAAACACGACTGTTACGCGCGTTTCAGACCGCGTCGTGCACGCGGTTGCACGTCTCGTGCTCGCGACACAGGACGCGACACACCACGTGCTCGTGTCCTCGTGTACGCCTCATATAGGGCTACACTCTCGTGTCACTACGAGGTGTCATCGTGTCGTGTCCGTGCGACACGAGACACTCGAAGTTGGTGTCTGTGCGTGTGTGCGTGACCAGTGCGTGTCCCGTGCGAGTGAGTTTTCTCACTCGACACGACACGACACCACACGAGACTTTGGGGGCATGTTCGCAGACATTGCCCCCTTGTCTGTGACAATTTTTACGTGTCCTAATGGCCTGTGCTGTGCACACTAAAGGTCGGGTAGCAGGGCATTACTGTGCACTTGTGCACAGTGTGTCCTGTCGGGTTCGTGTCCAATTTGGACACGGACACTGCATTGGTTTGTGTGCAGAAGACTAGGGTTAGGGTTAGTAAACCTAGGACTAGGTTTTTGTATAAAAAGTTTTGTAAAAACTGGAAGTCCTCTCCTTTGAGGCATTCAACCAAACACCTATATTAAACCCATGATACGTGTCCGATACGGACACCAAATCACATCAAAATCCCACCAAACTTTACCCACAGTATTGTTATCCCTATATGAATGCATTTATGAAAGAAAAACAGGAATTTGACTAGGTTTTGATATATTTACCTATTGGTGAAATTCCAAGGAAAATCAATAAAAAGAGGGTTGTGTGATCTCCACTTCGATGATGCCCAAGCTCCCAAATTCTAGATTTCTTGCTTCCCTTAGCTCCCTAGATGTTGTAGGGTTCCAATGCAAAAGACTAGAGTCAATTTGGATCACAAATGATCAAGTTATGAAGGTTTGTAGAAAATGGAATTTTTGTGGATTAAAATTCATGCAATTTTATTCATGAATTAATCCATGGGGTATTTATCAAGGGTGGGCTGCCAAGGGGGGTGCCCTTGGCCGGCCAAGGCATGGGGGGGGGGGGGGTGTCCTTGCCCTTCCTTCTAGGCTAAGTCAAAGACTTTTGGTAAAGGGTGTGATATTTTGCATGTTTTGTGCAAAATATCAATAAAGTTAATATCTAGATATTAACTTACTTTATTCCATGACCAAAACATCACCCTAATGACTCTAGGTTAGTGGCTAACTTCTAGTTTAGGGTAGGATGGGTTAGTGACTAATCATGAGACCTACCAAGAATTAAATAATATAAAAATCACATAATCACAAATTAAGTCTAGAAAATTACCAAAATACCCTTTTGGTCAAAAACCCATAATTTGATGTTCTAAGCCTATGGCTAAGCTATCATGGTCATGGCAACTTCTAGGTTAGAGAAAACTAGGGTTTACACTAAGTTATACTAACCAAAATCACAAAGTCATAAGTCATGACTTAGCATGACTTAGAAGATGGTTTAACTTAACTAAAATCACCAGAAAATCATACCATGACTAAAATACCACTAATAAATAATAAAAATAATAAATTTTCAAAAATCTCCAATTTCAGAAAACAGGGTGTTACACCATTCTCCGTGCAAATTAAGACGGAGAATGCCATTCTCCGTGTTACTAACACGGAGAATGGCCACCCTAATGCAAAATTAATATTTTTCGTATTCTAAAACGGAGAATGGTTATTCTCCTACATTCTATGGTCGTTTGAAACTTTGGAGGGCCATAACTTTTGACTGGGAGGTCGAAACGAGGTCCGGTTTGTCGCAAAATGAGTGTATCTTCGAGGAGTCTGAGATAAATCGTTTTAAAAAAACCGTTTGTCGGCCTTTCAAAATTTTAGAATCGCAAAAAAATGATATTTGGACCTCCGTTTTAGCACTTTTGCCGTTTGTCTCTGTCATTCCGAAATTTTTCGACGAGTTTTTGAAGATTCTTGAAGAGAAAATCCAGATTCGAAAGTGAGCAGCGTATAGAAGAAGATGAAGTATCGAAGCATTTTTTTAAGAGTAGTTTCGTGGGTATTTTCAATAAATTAGAAGGAATGACAAAAAGGTTATTCGGAACCCTCTTTATATATTTTTGCTAATTTTGGGCACGCGATGAAATGTTATTGCGTGGTGGGTTTTTCATAAATTTTTTTCGTTTTTTGGACATTTCATAAATTTTTTCTTAAACAAAATATAATATATATATATATATATATATATTCTCAGCCGACCAGCTCATCCGGGAAGTCTTACGCCAATGCCATAAACGGGGCACCCTGTGCTCCCACAGTCTGAGCGCATTCTAGTCCTCGCTCAACCCCTAACTCTGGCCGCCGGTGTCTTTTCTCCCCCTCTTTTCTTTTGGTGGTATACATGCATAGGCGTCTTCTTTTTGTGCCTTGTATACGTGTTCAGGCGTCGGCATTTTGGACCTTGATTAATAATATGAGGGGATTTTGATATTATATATATATATATATATATATATATATATATATATATATATATATATATATGAGGGGGTTTTGATTATATATATATATCCCCTCTCACACACTCACACACACACACACACACACACACACACATATATATATATATATATATATATATATATATATATAACTCCAAAAAAAGAAAAAATATAACTTTGCCGCCAGGAAAACAAAACTACAAGCCCTGCCGACAAAAGTAGCAACAGCTCGACCAACCACAAGCGAAAGGTCGCTGCCCCCCCCAACCCAAAAAAGTATACACTATACAAAACAACGTATACCGGAGGCAAACCTGAAGAAGGGAAACAAACATGGAAAAGAAAATAACCAGCAGCAAAATGGAAATGAAAGAAAACCCCGATGGTCAAACTCGATCCCATAGCATAGAAGCCAGCAGCTATGGATCAACACTCCCCCCTATCGAATGGGAAACTATACCACCATCACCCCCCCCCCCCCCCCCCCCCCCCCCCCCCCCCCCCCCCCCCATCCCATTCGAATGAACTGCCTTGGAGCGCTTGACCCAAGTCGTGGCCGTAACGAGAACCCTCTACCTTCGTATCTAGTCTTTTTCCTGTTCTTCCAAATGACCCAAGTCGTGGCCGCAATGATTTGCATATGCTGATCAAAAATTTCATCCCGCGTTCGCCGTAGCTATCTGAATAAGAGAAAGTAGGTCCGAATTTCCGCGCTGCCGATGGACGCCGTCCCATAACTCTTTTCGCCAAAGTGCCGTCCCAGAACATGTGAGAAATGGACTCGCAATTCCCCTCCTCGCAGCACCAACACTTAGAAGCAATGTCGAACCCGTTGTCCTGCAAGACATCGTCAACCGGAAGCTTCCTCTTCATGACTCACCACAAAAGAATCGACCATTTGTATGGAATCGAGCTGTGCCAAATCTGACAGGGTGTGGGGTCGATCGGGTGCCTGCCCCACACCTCCCACCACGCGGATGCCGTCGAGAACTGCCCACCCTTCCCCGAATGCCATGTTAACTGATCCTCTTCCCCCGCCGCTAGTATGGTACGCGAGATCCTTGCCTCATCCTTCGCCCTCGGCCCGAAAATTCTGCCAATCAAATAGAGGTCCCAGCGCCCCTCCGACAAAGGTCCCTGATGCATAATGCAGCGCCGTTAGGCTCCCTACCCTGCAATCTGCCCCCTAACAGCCACTGCTCGGCGTCCGCCTTGGATCCCCCGCCCCGCACCTCCATCCAGATGTGCTGCTCCGCTAATTCTCTGCCTCTGAGCATCCTCCTCCAGATGTGTGTCGTGGTGCAGTTAGCGATCGCGTCAGCCGGGTGCGAGTGCGGATAATATCGTGCCTTGAGGTACCTACCCCAGAGCGACTCCTTCGTTCGTAGTCTCCACCACAAGTTGATTGAGAAGGAGTCCATCATCTCCAATAATCGGCGTATGCCCAACACACACACACACACACCCCCCCCCCCACCCCCCCCCCCCCCCCCCCCCCCATTGTCTTGGCAATGGACTTCCACCCCGCCCAAATCCTGCGCGAATCCGTCGCAGCCTTCCCCCAAGAAAAAACTAACGAACAACTTTTCGAGGACCGTCAGCACTTTCTTTGGAGGGTTGCAGGCAGCCAATGTGTACATCGGGATCGACGACAGCACGTGCTTCAGGAGAACGAGTTTGCCGCCGAGGGATAGAAGATTGTTATGCCATCAAGCAATCTTCTTACGTATCCGATCGATAAGCGGCTCGAAGAGGACGGCCTTCTACTTGCCGCAGCCCAATAGGCAACCCAAATACTCAAAGGGAGGTGTTTTAACCTCAAAACCAGAGGCCTGACCTAGAACAGAAATGCTCGAAGGAGAGAAGTTGTCAGGAACAAAGATATGACTTTTACTGCTACTAACCTTCTGCCCCGACGAAGCTTCATATTTCCGAAGGAGACTCCCAATCCTTCTTACCGCGCGAACGTCTCCGTTGGCGAAGATGAGGACGTCGTCGGCGTATGCTAGGTGAGAGATCATAAGGCAAACACTAGTAGCTCTGAATCTCCGGTTGGGGTGATTCTGTCCCATCTTCTTGAGGTTGAGGCTAAGAAGTTCAACCGTGAGGACAAACAATGACGACGATAAGGGATCGCCCTGCCTAACCCTCCGGTGACTACGGAAGGAGCGCGTCGCAATCCTATTGATCATCGGGGCGATCCAGACATTGCCCACCGATCTCCACATAATATCAATCTAAGTTTCCGCAAACCCAAATCGCCTCAGGATCCAAATCATAACTTGCCAATCAAACCTGTCGAACGCTTTCTCCAAATCCTGCTTGATGGCTATGTTGACCCCGCGATTAGGCGCCTTTATACTGGCGATGAGTTCCTGGGCCAAGACGATGTTGTCCACGATCTCCCTGCCATAAATGAAGCCACTTTGCTCCAGCGATATCAGCTTGGGCAGGACCACAGCAAGCCTTCGACACGAGAAGTTTGGAAATCACTTTGTTGAGAAAATTGCACAAGCTGATTGGCTGGAACTCCGCAAAGCCAGTCGGATTGGGGACTTTGGGAAGAAGAATGAGAAGGGTCCTCGAGATGTCTTTCGAGTACTGGAGTCCTTCGGTGAACACACGAACTGCCTCAACCATATCATGTTTGATAATCAGCCAATAGGAACGATAGAATCTGCCGTTGAAGCCGTCCGGCCGCACCATGCTCTCGGGGTCGAGCGCCTGGATCGTGTCCCAGATCTCCTCCTTCGTCACAGGTGCCGTGAGGTCCCTGTTGTCATCTTCCGTAATCAACTGAGGAATGGCATCCAAGTGAACAGCTTCGAGTAGTAGTCCGCCGCCGCGAGGCGGATGTCGTTGGGAGACGTCTTGATTGAGCCGTCAGAGACTCGGATCTGGTGTATGAATAGGTTGCTCCGCTTATTCTGGACGCAATCATGAAAATACTTAGAGTTTTTATCGCCTTCAATATCCCATCTAACTCTAGCCTTCTGCATCCAAAACTCTGTTTCCTTGCTTACTCGATCTTTCAGCGCCTCCTGAGCCTCAAGCAAGGTCCTGCGGTTGTCTTCCGTCCTCTGAGCATCGAAGGAGAGCTCCGCGCGGTTCACCGCGTCTTCGGCTTCCCTCACGGCCTGAAAAATGTTGCCGTAAACCTCTCTACTCCATGCCGCCAAAGCGCAACTTGTCGCCTTGAGCTTCTTAGCCATGTTGATCATGGGTCGAGAGCCACGCGCCTTGCACCGTTTGCATGAAGTCTTGATGAGCTGTCCAAAAATTCTGAAATTTGAACTTCTTTTGGAAGTTCGGCTTGTGAATGGCGATGTCCATGAGAAGGGGGCTATGGTCGGAAGCGAGGCGATTGAGATGGGTGACGGCCGAGCTGTACGTCATGTCCAACCACTGTTGATTCACCATGATCCTATCTAGACAGGAGTGAATGCATCTGCCACCTTCCTGGTTGTTACTCCATGTAAATTCGTTTCCAGAGTAGGGGAGAGAGCGCAATTGAGCGTCGAAAATGAACTGATTAAAGTCGAAAATCGACCCCGAATCCGCCGTGTTCCCCCCAGCGCGCTCTTGTGACGAGGATATGGCATTGAAATCTGCTTGTAACCCAGCTTGATTCTATATGCATTTATATTCTCCGCCGCAACTTTAGCTTCAATAATCGCGAGAATGTTAATCCTGTGCAATTTGATAAGAACTTTGAGCCTATTCATGGTGTCTTTCCCAGCAGTCCCCCTAGCATTCCATATCATTATGTGAATCATAATGATATGTTGGATGGTTTTAGAATGGATGCCGATCTGAGAGCCCTTCCCGCTGAAGGCCCCACAGACTCTTTAACCACTTTAGGTTGTTTCCTTCTCTTCTTCTTGTCACTCATGAGGTCATCGGCAGCCGCCTCCGAATCCTCCAAATTTTCAAGAATGGCCCATGCTCTCGCTAGGGAAATGCAGTCGGGGGAGTCATCATCCGAAGCATCATCAATGGTGGTGATCAATGCCGTGGCCGATTCGTTAATCAGCGGCTCGATGGGTGCCCTTGCTGCAACGCCTTGAGAGAACGGTACGATCAGCCACTGCCTATTCTCCTCGCTACTTGCTGCTACGTTGAGAGGCCCAGACACCTCCGGCTCCAGCCTGCTAATCTCCCCGCTCTGCCCTTCCTGCGCCAACCCAACCGATTCGACGACGCGTAGATTCTCCAACTGGGTCCCAATCCTCGCCTCTTGCGTGAGCCAGAGGCGCCTCCTGCACAAGATTAGCCAGGACCTCCTCCTCAGTCTGCACCTGTGCCTCTGCCTGGGCAGAGTTCTGCCTCTTCTTGCAGCGCTCTGCCTCGTGGCCTTGATGCAGGCATGAGACCTTCTGCCAGTAGCTACATCCATGGGGGGAGAATGATGCGGTTGCTGTCCTCAAGTGGTGAGCGCAGATCCCTTTCCACCAAGACTCTATAGCAGCTAGGACGGGAAAGTGAGACCGTGTCCTTATCCGCGGACAGAGGAGCCCCAATACACGCCGCAATGTCGAAAATTCTGGAGACCAGGTGAACTGGGACCGACGAGAAGGGGATTCAGACCGGCACAAGGGGAGATTCGCGAAGGGGGGAGAAGTCAGGCGACCAGCGGAAGTTCTTCATCAGAGCCCCATTGATGAACCAAAGGTCCTTCGCTCTAATCCGAAGAAAATCAGCATCCAAAGACAGCCGAATGAGCAAGTGCTTGGAGTCGATAATGCCGACCGAGCAGGAACCCTCGACGGAGAGACCGCCCAGGAATTTGCGGACGACATCCACCGACGGCCTGCCATGAGCGAATAAGACAACTTTTTCTTCCACTTTTCTTTTCATTTTTCTAGGGATTTAATTTCTTAGGTTAACAGGAAAAAAAAATTATCCATCTACTTTTTCTTCCCTCCATTTTTTTCTTTCTATACCAAATAAAAAAAAATGCATCATTTCCTCCCATTTTTCGTTCGTTATTTGGTATAGATAAATAATCAATATCAACCCCCAACTATCATAGGTTTCTAACCTAGAACCAAATCATAGAATAAACCAATATCAACCCCCCAAATATTGCAATGAAACTATGATAAATAATAAATGTAAATACACATATTTTGGATAAAACTAAGCAACATAAAACGTAGGAATTAAAAACAAGAGAAAGCTTATATTTTCATTCACAATAGCAAGATGTACTTGCCTAGGTCCAAACTTCCAAGCTTAATCTTCTACTCCTCCTCCTAAGGGATTTAGAAATTACACTCTTGATCTCAAGATCAAAATCCTAGAGCTTCTGGGTCACAGCCCAAATGAAAAGAAGAGAAAAGAAAAATGAAAAAGAGTGGAAAAAGAAGAAGAGAAAGAATAAGGTTTTAAAGAGAGGGGAGAGGGTGTGGCCCATTGGATGGGTGACACCTCACTAATATATGCCCCTACCCAATCACAACCATCGGGAAGAAAACCAATTGCCCAATGGGCAATGACTTAGCCCACTATGCACTGCTAACTGCCACAACACCCCGACGGTATACCGGTGATATGTCGCGGTATACTACCAACTAGATGGAAAAAATATCAATTTGGGCAATTCAATGGTACATCAGTCTATGTACGGGACCTAGGACGGGTCTATGGCAATGCCAATGAGTTGTCTATGACATGCAGTGGATTAATCTCCACCTGATTTGATACTACTTGGCTTGCTGAACATTTGATATTCAGTAGATTTACTTGCTGCTTTGATTCAATATCACATGGGGAGCTCGGCGAGTAGCTTGGCTTGGGGAAACTTTCGGTCGTCGGCGGCATGTCATGGGATGGTTCGCTTGGTTGTGAGGTCCTCGGTCGGCAGGTGGGTGACTCGCGCAGTCGGTGAGGTGAGCTATGTTGTCGGCTAGAGAAGCGGTGGCGAGCTCTGTTGCTTGGGTCGGCCACGCACTGGGGGAGGACGGTGAAGTCTCACGAAGGTCGGCGGGCTGACTGGCTAGGTGCTCGGTGTAGTTGCTGCATGCGTAGATGCATCGCAAGAGGTGGGTGGCATGAAGAGCAATGAGCTCTAGACGAGCTAGGGTGTCGGCGCTCGGTCTGGACGGAGATGGAAGAGCGGTGGTGAGGTTGTGGCTTGGTGAAGGAGAGGGTGAAAGGAGATGGGGTTGTTTAGAAGGAAGGAGAGAGCTTCTGTAGTGGGGAGCTGTAATGCATTCCTCACATCCAATTGTTGTAGAGGTTAATCAAAATTGGCTGCAAACTTTGCTATAGTTGTGAAGGTTTCAAGGTAATCAATATAGTATGTTTTAGTGAAACCTTTAGCAACGAAGCGAGATTTGTATCTTTCCAGTGACCCATCTGACTTTTACTTGGTGGTGAACACCCATTTTCATCCAACCATCTTCTTCTCCTCTAGCAGATCCACTACTTCCTATGTTTTATTGTTTTTTCAAGAGCCCTTATCTCCTTAAGAATAGCCTCCTTCCACTCAAGAATATGTAAGGCATCTCGTACATTCTTTGAAATTTCCACACACAACAATTGTAAAGTAAAGGCAGAAAAAATAGGAGACATTTATGTAAGAGACAAAGTTTGACATGGGATGTTTGGTACAGGATCTAACACCTTTCAATTAGCAATGGGAACATTAAGATCAGGAAAACTAGACTCAGGTTGATTTGACTTAGAATTAGAATGATTAACTTGAATTTGGTTTGTTTGAAAGTTATATGAAGATTCAATAGAGTTCTCATCAGCCTTTGGTTCGGATTGTTGACAATGCTGGGGAGTCTGGGTCTCATCATCTCGAATTTGTTTCCTCTGTGAGTAGACAAAGAGTTATAGGACACCCTCTTTGGTCTATTGTCTGAGCTAGTAAGATTATGAGATGACTCCATAGAATTTGGACTTGGATTTTCATTATTTAAAACGCTAGGATATGTATTTATGGAGAAAAAAAAATTGTCCATTTAAAGTTTTACATATTCTCTAGTTAGACTCCATCTAAGTACCCTGCATCTTTCCTTTTCCCCTGAAGATGAGTTTGTAAAAACGGTTGTGACTCAAAGAATGTGGCATCTATAGTGACACATTTTTTGAAAGTAGGATCATAACGTTCTTATCCTCTCTGAGTTGAGACATACCCAACAAAAACACATTTTCTTGCTTTAGAATATTGCCCCGGTTTTGATTGTGTATGTACAAAAATAGTACAACCAAACAATTTTAAGGACAAGTCATGGAACAATTTTGACAATAAGAAACTTTGTTAAAGGGTAGTTAATGGTATTTGAAATTGTAAGATCATTGTAGGCTTTCGATTTATAAGGTATGTAGCCGTTAGAATTGATTCACTCCATAGGTACTTAGGAACTTTATTAGTGAACATCAAGGCCCTAGCAACTTCTATAAGACGTTTGTTTTTTCGCTTATTCACCATTTTTTTGGGGTGTTATATTGCAAGAACTTTGATGTACCATACCCTTTTCTAAAACAATTCCCTGAGGCCTTGCTAAAATATTCGTTGCCATTTTCACTCTGGAAAATCTTTCTTTTTTTTTTTGGAATTGCGTTTCTACCATTTTGTAAAATTCTTTGAGAACTTTTCCGACGTCAGACTTGTCCCTTAGCAAATAAACACAAGTTACTCTTGTGTGATCATCAATGAAAGTAACAAACCATTTTTTTCCGAACTAGCTGAAGGTCTCTATACATTGCTATGGTTAAAGTAAATGGTTTTGGGGAAAAAAAGTACCAATGATGTTTGGCAAATTCACAAAAGTTACATTGAAATGAAGATGGCATGTTGTTTATAAATAAATTTGGAAACAAGTGCTTCAAATAAAAAAAAACATGGATGTCCTAATCTATAATGCTATAGCATAACATTATTACCAACATAAGTAGAATTCAAACATGTACTATGATGTTGTTTTTGCACTTCGATTCCATCTTCAAAGACAAAGACCTCCACATTTTCTAGCACTGCTAATCATCCTCCCCAAAATCAGTTCCTGGAATTTGGAAACAAGTGCTTCAAATAAAAAAAAACATGGATGCCCTAATCTATAATGCTATAGCATAAAATTATTATCAACATAAGTAGAATTCAAACATGTAATATGATCTTGTTTTCGCACTTCGATTCCATCTTCAAAGACAAAGACGTCCACAATTTCTAGCACTGCTAATCATCCTCCCCAAGATCAGTTCCTGAAATTCACACCGGGATTTTTCCGTCAATCGTCGGATCAAGAATTGATCTCATTCGAGATAGTTCTTTCTATTTAACTTGTGGAAGTCAATTGGAAAGAGGGATTATGGAAAAGATAGTCCATCCGCTGTTTGGCATGGCAGTCCCTATGTTGGAGCTTTCGGTGGTCTCCTTGGAAGAGTTACTTATTCGTTTAGCTCCGATCATCGTCGTTTAAACTATTCGAAAAAATAGATCAAGAGCCTCGGCCCTGATACCATGAAAGGTTAGAAGAAGTAATTCGGCTTCTTCTATTTTATATTGATAACAAAGAGAAAAAAAAAACTAGGATATATATGGAGAAATGAGAATATATCAGTCATTGAGTCCCTTTATTCTAGTAACAGAAAAAAATCTCTTAAATCAAGATCATATTATTGGATAATTAGTTAACGAAATAAATCAAGCATAAAATATGATACTAATCCCTGGAAATCAGGAACTAATTTCTTGATTTGCCTCCTAATTAAATCATGTATGTAATTATCTTTGTTCATATGTAGCTGTAATATGTACTATCCAAATATTGATTTAAATTGACTGAATTCCTCTAGTAATATCTTCATGTGATTGTTCTTTGTTAATGTGCTCAGCCGAAACAATGCTGGTGCATAGGCCTGAAAGGGCATTTTCTCCCCATATAGGGTAAAGGTAAGATATTTAATTTCACTTACTGTGTTTGATTGGGCTTTTTTCATGAAAAATATTTTTATCACAAATTTTCCACACCAGTTGTGGTGTTTGATAGCTTATATTTTGCATGGAATTATTTTCCAAAAAATTATCATTTTCCATATTTTCCTCCAAAATGGTGGAAAATGAAACTAGTCCAGTCCAAAGGAAAATATCATTTTCCATGGAAAATAACTATTTTACGTGAAAAATAATGACAATCAAACACCCAAATTAAGTTTTTTCATAAAAAAAATTCAAAAATTCCATGAAGAAATTTTTTCTAGTAAAATAGTAATTATGTGGAATTAATTTATTTTCCACCTTGCAATCAAACGCTCCCATAGAGAAATGGTTTGCTCATAAATCCACCTCTGTCTCAACTCAAGACAAAGGGTCATTGCTGAATATTGGTATCCAATAAAAAAAAAGGGGATATATAAATATAATCCTGTGTAATGCAATTAGGCAATGTTTATAGATATCATGATTACCACAGATTTTAACATGTTCGATTGGATCATGAATTGAATACATTTAAATCCATAAGTTTATGTTGGCAATTGTCTTTAAGCTCAAACATCATGTACTTATACATTGATATGGGTGTTTTCCTTTATTTAAAGTGGTTTATCTATCTTGACAGGCTGTTTAGAGCTGGGAGGAAGACTTCTGCCGATTGATATTATTTTTTCCAATATTGCTGTGTTGTATACCTTACATGCTGTAAAAGAACTCAAATATTACCAAAAAAAAAATAGAGTATTTAAAACTTTAGTGAAGTGATTGTATCTTTTGATTTTTTTTTTTTTTCACTCACATAGCAACGTTTCAATGGGCACTCCTTGTGATGGCATTGAAGTCACAGTGATTAATGTGATGGTGTGAGGTTTGTGTTTTGATGGTTCGGAAACATCAAAGTTACGGCAAATAATAAGGGCACTACATAAATTGTTAGGGGCTACCTGTTCCGTGCATAAAATTTTGACAGTCACGTGCATATTCAAGTCTGTCAAAATTTTAGCAATTCTGAACGATTAGAACTTGTCAAAATTTTGACAGCCCCGTGCACATCTAAAACTGGTAGAAATGGATAGCCTTTAGGCCCTTTACCAAGTTTTGTAGTGTCCTTATCATTTGTCCAAAGATGGCATGTAGGATGCCAAGTGCTTGCAATTTGCACTGTCCCTACTTACTCGAGATGCTCTTCGTCAAGATATCCATGACTCATGGAAAATTACAGAGTGTGGCTGGATTTATCTCATATGTTTACCAATTATGAACGATCATTGTGAACAGTGCCTGGAATGATATTGTACTTCTCATATTTCTAATTAATTACAATTCCTTTATCTAAGTGTCGCAATGATCTTCGACCTGTTGGTGCTTTCTTTACATGGAGAGAGCTTGCTCTCAACATGCCTTGTAAATTTTAGTCCCACATCGGAAATGCACCATGAGTTATCTCAACATATATACTTGAGTGTGTTGTTGAGAGATGCACATGGGGTGGTGACCCTAAGGAGGGAACCATGTGGGTGATTTTACTAGGAGGTAAGAATAAGACTCCAAGGATTAAGCATTAATGCTTTTGTCATTCTCTTGGATTAAATTCCATTTGGAGCTAAGTCCGACTCGGGCTCATGGGCTCATGAGGCGTAATGTAACGTTTTGTTGGCCCATGCGGCTCATGCGGCCCATGCGGCTCATGCGGTCCATGCGGCCCAAGCGGCCCATGCGGCTCATGTGGTCCATGCGGCCCAAGCGGTCCATGCGGCCAGGCTGCTGTTGCTGCTGCCGCATGGAGGGCTACGCTGACTGTGCAGATTACAAATCAGTTATGGAAAGGATGAATCATGCGATTAATTCAGATCCTATCTTTGTGGGATTTGAATTAATTTCGTTCATATCTTTGTGGGATATGAATTAATTCAGATCCTATCTTTGTGGGATTAGAATTAATTCGTTGCTATCTTTTAGTGATTTGATTCAATCTTTCCATAACTGAAGAGACGGCTAGGGTTTCCACCCTCTCTCTATATATACTCTCTTCTGGCCTCCTTTGTGGGTACTACGAAAATACAAGTCAGAAAAGGAGAAAGAGAGAGAGAGAGCTGCTGCCGCCATTGCAAGTCCATCCGAGGAGTCAGAACAGAGGTGACATTGAGCGTTCCACAAGTTCTTCAAACTTGCTGGTTCCTGAAAGCAGATCGTGTGGGGCGAATCTTGCTTTGAGCAACGGTGTTTTGACACCCCAGCATTGTTCTTCTTCTCATCTCTCTCTAGATTATTGTAACTTGTTCTGTCCCAATTGCAACACGTTTGCAAGGAAGAACGAGAGATCTTCTCTTCTCTATTTCCCTCCTTCAGATTGTAATTTGGCTATTTGGTTTTTTTGTACCATCGTAGATCTTGAGTTTGATCACTGCAAAGTTTTGTGTGACATCTCAGATCTCGATTGCATCAGTTTTTCATCTTTGATCAAGCCCCGGGACTAACAATCTCAAAGCAAGATCCGTATAGATGGAAAACATTAATGCTTCGCTCCTCCAATCGGACTTCTGCAAGTTGGAAAAGTTCGATGGAGAGCATTATCAAGTCTGGAAGAGAAAGGTTTACCTAACTCTTCAACTAAAAGACGTTGATCATGTTCTGTTGGAGGAAGAACCCTCTGTTCCAGACACTGGATCTACTGCCGCAATCAACGCGGCTACCAAACTCCAGGCCAAATGGAGAAGAAAAAATAACATATGCAGGCTTCTCATCCTGAATGCTATAGAGGATTCCCTGGCAGAATCCTACTCGAAGAAGGAACTTGCCAGAGACATATGGGAGTCTGTGGAAAATCTGTATGAAGAAGACAGGAACATGAGCAAAATGTTTGTGGTTGAAAAATATCACAAATTGCTCTTTGAGAACGAAAAGTCCATGCTGCCACAGGTGAAGGAATTTCTGAAGCTGCGTCAGAAACTGGAAGACGAAGAGATGCCCCTTCCCGACAAGTTTGTCGTCGGAGGGATCGTCTCAAAACTTCCTGATGGATGGAGTACCTTCTATGCAAGGATGCACAGAAAGAAGCTAGACATTAGCTTGGGAGATCTACTTCAAGAGATCCATGTTGAGGACGAGATGCGTTCCCAACAGAATGTGGACACTCTGTCCAAACAGTTGGCTAAAGCCAATCTTGTGCAGACGAGAGATCCCAAGGGGAAGCAGGCGGCTTCTCATCCAAAGAAGAAGGACTTCACTAATCTAAAAGTGAAGGGTCCTTCTTTCAAGCAACAGAAGACTAAGTCCCACGTGACTTGTTACAATTGTGGCAAGAAAGGCCACTACAAGAGTGAATACAGATATAAGCCTAAACAATCAGAGAAAGGTGAGCCTAATAAGGTTTCATTGGTTTCTAACATTGTTGCTATGATCGGACAGGTCACAACTGTGGGGGTTGACTCTGACTGGTGGATAGACACTGGTGCGACTTGCCATGTCTGTTCTGGCAAGGAATGGTTCGTCACGTACCAGCCGATATCTGAGAAGGTTGTCATGGCGAACCAGGCCCAAGCTGAAGTTCTGGGGATCGGGACCGTGGAACTGAAACTCACTTCTGGGAACACTCTGACGCTTCAAGGTGTGAAGCATGTTCCGGCGATCGCCAAGAACCTGATCTCTGGGAGCCTGCTCTGTAACGCAGGCTTGAGGATGGACATCAATGCTGGTCAGATGGTGATGTCCAAGAAAGGAACATACTTCGGGAAGGCTTATCAAATCGAAGGAATATTTAAAATTCAGCTTGTCAACCAGTTTGAAGATATTAATGCAGTTGTATTTTCTGATTATTCTCTTGAGTTGTGGCATAATAGACTAGGACATGTTCATTGTAAGAGAATTAACAAAATGTCTAGTCTAGGACTTATCTCCAAATGTGGGGATAAGGTGGAGAAGTGCGAAGTGTGTTCTCAGATGAAGATCACAAGGAAACCCATTCATCGGGTCAATCGAAGCACAGATCTTCTGGAGTTGGTGCACTCCGATATCTGTGACTTCAAACATTTCTCTACGAAGGCCGGGATGAAGTATTTCATAACCTTCATCGACGACTTCTCAAAATACGCGTTCGTCTGCTTGCTCAAGTCTAAAGATGAAGCTTTCGAGAAGTTCAGAGAGTTCAGGGCCGAAGCTGAACGGCAAACTGGACAACAACTCAAGAGGTTAAGAAGTGATCGAGGTGGGGAGTACAGGTCTCATGAATTCGCATCGTTCCGTAAAGAACATGGAATCATATGCGAGACTACTGCTCCATATTCTCCTCAATCCAACGGAGTAGCGGAGAGGAAGAATAGAACGTTGACAGAAATGATGAACTCAATGCTGCTAACCGCGGGTCTTCCTAAATGCTACTGGGGAGAAGCTGCATTGACGGCCACTTTTATTCTAAATAGAGTGCCATATGCAACTTCGGACGTAACTCCTCATGAACTCTGGTTCAAAGTCAGACCAAACTTGAATGTCATTCGAGTGTGGGGGTGTCTGGCGTATGTGAAGCTTCTAGATCTGAAGATTCAAAAGCTGAGGACAAGGACTACGAAGGCGATTTTCTTGGGGTATGCCGAGAAGAGTGATGCTCGGAGATTTCTTGATATTGAGTCAAATCATATCATCGAATCTCGCGATGCTGAATACTTTGAAGACAAGTTTGCAAAAGACAAAAATATTATTCTTTCGGACATTCCGAAAAATGATGTAGGTGCAAATAAGACTAAAATCTCATATGAGCCAGTAGTCCAAGAAGAAGCTGTTGTTGATGAAACAACTCTTGTACCAGAACTCGCAGAGCCGTCAGCTAAGCGAGCGAGGAGACCGAAAGATTTCGGAGATGACTTTGTCACCTATCATGTGGAAGCAGATCCGCTTACCTACGATGAGGCGATGAAGACCAGAGATGCTATCTTCTGGAAGGAGGCAGTGAATGACGAGTTTGACTCTATCACCTCCAATAACACATGGGTGTTGGTAGATCTACCTAAAGGAGAAAAGCCCATCGGATGTAAATGGATCTTCAAGAAGAAGATAAAGGCAGATGGAACTATTGACAAGTTCAAGGCCAGACTGGTAGCCAAGGGATTTTATCAGAAACAGGGGATAGAATACTTTGACACGTACGCTCCAGTAGCTCGGATGACCACCATCAGAATGTTAATCGCTCTAGCAGCTATACATAAGTTGGTGATACATCAGATGGATGTTAAGACAACATTCCTGAATGGGGAGCTGACCGAAGAGATTTACATGCAACAACCAGATGGATTTGTCGTCAAAGGTCTTGAAGACAAAGTCTGTAAGTTGGTGAAATCATTGTATGGTTTGAAGCAAGCTCCCAAGATGTGGCATGAGAAGTTTGACAAAGTTATTAGGTCAAACGGCTACAGAGTCAGCGAGACGGACAAATGTGTTTACACAAAGTTCGCTGATGGAAGAGGAGTCATCGTTTGTCTGTACGTGGACGACATGCTAATCTTAGGTACGGATATAGGCTGTGTCACAGAGACAAAGAAGTTCCTCTCAACCAAGTTCAGTATGAAGGATTTGGGGGATGCAGATGTCATCTTGGGCATAAAGATCATCCGGACAAACACTGGAGTAGCATTGTCACAATCTTACTACATTGAGAAGATGCTCACACGCTATGGGTATAAGGATCTTCCAGGGATCGATACACCATACAGGTGTGATCAGAAGCTGAAGCCAAACTCGAGGGAAAGCGTCAGGCAGCTGGAGTATTCTAGCGTTATCGGAAGTTTGATGTACGCAACTACTGCCACAAGGCCTGACATAGCTTTCGCCGTGGGAATGCTGAGTCGGTTCACAAGCAACCCAGGGGTTGAGCACTGGAAAGTTGTGAAGCGAGTGATGAGATATCTCAAGAAGACTCAGACATATGCACTTCACTACAACGGGTATCCGACAGTAGTGGAAGGCTTCAGTGATGCTAGCTGGTGTTCAGAGGTGGAAAGCGAGAGATCCACAGGTGGATATGTCTTTTCCTTGGGTGGAGCTGCTATATCGTGGAAGTCGAAGAAGCAGACTATACTCTCTCGTTCCTCCATGGAATCTGAAATCTATGCACTTGAAACTGCAGCAGATAAAGCAGAATGGCTTCGGGAGCTCATGTATGATCTTCCAGTGGTTGGAGCTCAGATACCGGCGATACCGATATACTGTGACAACCAGGCAACTGCGGCGGTGGCATCAAATGACCTCTTCAATGGGAAGAAGAGGACTGTGCGGTTGAAGCACAGGGCAGTACACGATCTTATCAAAAGAGGTGTAATTGCAGTGGTTGATGTTCGGAGTCAGGAGAACCTGGCAGATCCGTTCACAAAGGGCCTCAAGTTCCAGTTGGTCGATGACACAGCTTGTAAAATGGACTTGAAGGTATTCTGATAGTGTGTCTTTGTAATCCTACCATAAAGTTTTATGCTATTAGTTCAAAGAGAAATCTACTAGGCATCTAACTTTTGGTTCAAAGGACGATCACTGACTGGGAAACTATCAGGTAACAGTGGGTACTTGTTCTCTGGAACATGGAAGGGATACGGACCCATAACCACTGTTGTCTACTATGTATTTTTTCTGCGAAAAAATAGATCCTGTGGAAGGTTGGCTTAAACGCCTTAATGAGTTCTCAGGCAGAGTGAATGTCTGGTGTGCTTTACAGGAAGCACGGTAGAGCAGCACTACAAGAAGTGAAAATCCATGCTACAGTGGGATGACTCCACCATGAGGTTCCCAGGTAGGGGTAATGCCTCGGCTTTGTAAGCCAAGTCATAGCGGCGTAGCACCGCAAATAGGCAGGTAGCCTAATGCTGTATGACGTAATTAAAAAGTTGTAGACAGCACTACAAAGGAGAGGATGGCCCCATGTTACAGTGGTACGACACCACGATGAGGTACCCAGGTAGGGGTAAAGCCTCGGCATTGCAAGCCATGTCGTTGCGGCGTAACACCGCAAGGAAGCATTAGGCTTCATGCTGGGTAGTTTGGCACTACAAAGAGGCTTGTGGCCTCATGCTACAGTAGTATGACACTACAATGAGGTTCCCAGGTAGGGGTAATGCCTCGGCTTCAGGCCATGTCATAGCGACGTAGCACCGCAAGGAAGCACAAGGCTTCATGCCATATCTCTTTAATAAAGAACTCACCTATAGTGTATGAAAAGAGATATCAGGCCGTCTCTTGAGGGTAAACTTGTAGACGCCCAAAATTATACACTAAAACCAGGTTGGCACAGGGCCTTTAATGTGCAGCCAGAAGCACACGTAGCTACACTTTGTGAGTGGAAAGAATTACAATTGTGGTGCAGAATTCAAGGCGTAGTCCATTCTTGTATCACATTGTTATTTGACCCATGCGGGAAGATTCAAGTCGTCAGCGACATCTATCCTAATGCAAAATGGACAGTTACTGTGGGGAACGCTCAACCCTGGACACATATATATGTTGTGATATGTGGGGGATTGTTGGTGCTTTCTTTACATGGAGAGAGCTTGCTCTCAACATGCCTTGTAAATTTTAGTCCCACATCGGAAATGCACCATGAGTTATCTCAACATATATACTTGGGTGTGTTGTTGAGGATGCACATGGGGTGGTGACCCTAAGGAGGGAACCATGTGGGTGATTTTACTAGGAGGTAAGAATAAGGCTCCAAGGATTAAGCATTAATGCTTTTGTCATTCTCTTGGATTAAATTCCATTTGGAGCTAAGCCCCAACGGGGCTTAGCGACTCGGACTCGGGCTCATGGGCTCATGAGGCATAATGTGGCATTTTGTTGGCACACTTTGCACTTAGCACGTCAGCAGTCATGCGGCTCATATGCGGCCATGCGGTCTTATGCGGCTCATATGCGGCCTCATGCGGCCATGCGGCCCATGCGGCTCATGCGGCTTATGCGGTCCATACGACTCATGCGGTCCATGAGGCTCATGCGGCTCATGTGGTCATGTGGTCCATGCGGCCCAAGCGGCCCATGCGGCTCATGTGGTCCATGCGGCCCAAGCGGTCCATGCGGCCAGGCTGCTGTTGCTGCTGCCGCATGGAGGGCTACGCTGACTGTGCAGATTACAAATCAGTTATAGAAAGGATGAATCAATGCGATTAATTCAGATCCTATCTTTGTGGGATTTGAATTAATTTCGTTCATATCTTTGTGGGATTTGAATTAATTCAGATCCTATCTTTGTGGGATTAGAATTAATTCGTTGCTATCTTTTAGTGATTTGATTCAATCTTTCCATAACTGAAGAGGCGGCTAGGGTTTCCACCCTCTCTCTATATATACTCTCTTCTGGCCTCCTTTGTGGGTACTACGAAAATACAAGTCAGAAAAGGAGAAAGAGAGAGAGAGAGAGCTGCTGCCGCCATTGCAAGTCCATCCGAGGAGTCAGAACAGAGGTGACATCGAGCGTTCCACAAGTTCTTCAAACTTGCTGGTTCCTGGAAGCAGATCGTGTGGGACGAATCTTGCTTTGAGCAACGGTATTTTGACACCCCAGCATTGTTCTTCTTCTCATCTCTCTCTAGATTATTGTAACTTGTTCTGTCCCAATTGCAACACGTTTGCAAGGAAGAACGAGAGATCTTCTCTTCTCTATTTCCCTCCTTCAGATTGTAATTTGGCTATTTGGTTTTTTTGTACCATCGTAGATCTTGAGTTTGATCACTGCAAAGTTTTGTGTGACATCTCAGATCTCGATTGCATCAGTTTTTCATCTTTGATCAAGCCCCGGGACTAACAATCTCAAAGCAAGATCCGTATAGATGGAAAACATTAATGCTTCGCTCCTCCAATCGGACTTCTGCAAGTTGGAAAAGTTCGATGGAGAGCATTATCAAGTCTGGAAGAGAAAGGTTTATCTAACTCTTCAACTAAAAGACGTTGATCATGTTCTGTTGGAGGAAGAACCCTCTGTTCCAGACACTGGATCTACTGTCACAATCAACGCGGCTACCAAACTCCAGGCCAAATGGAGAAGGGAAAATAACATATGCAGGCTTCTCATCCTGAATGCTATAGAGGATTCCCTGGCAGAATCCTGCTCGAAGAAGGAACTTGCCAGAGACATATGGGAGTCTGTGGAAAATTTGTATGAAGAAGACAGGAACATGAGCAAAATGTTTGTGGTTGAAAAATATCACAAATTACTCTTTGAGGACGAAAAGTCCATGCTGCCACAGGTGAAGGAATTTCTGAAGCTGCGTCAGAAACTGGAAGACGAAGAGATGCCCCTTCCCGACAAGTTTGTCGTCGGAGGGATCGTCTCAAAACTTCCTGTTGGATGGAGTACCTTCTATGCAAGGATGCACAGAAAGAAGCTAGACATTAGCTTGGGAGATCTACTTCAAGAGATCCATGTTGAGGACGAGATGCGTTCCCAACAGAATGTGGACACTCTGTCCAAACAGTTGGCTAAAGCCAATCTTGTGCAGACGAGAGATCCCAAGGGGAAGCAGGCGGCTTCTCATCCAAAGAAGAAGGACTTCACTAATCTAAAAGTGAAGGGTCCTTCTTTCAAGCAACAGAAGACTAAGTCCCACGTGACTTGTTACAATTGTGGCAAGAAAGGCCACTATAAGAGTGAATACAGATCTAAGCCTAAACAATCAGAGAAAGGTGAGCCTAATAAGGTTTCATTGGTTTCTAACATTGTTGCTATGATCGGACAGGTCACAACTGTGGGGGTTGACTCTGACTGGTGGATAGACACTGGTGCGACTTGCCATGTCTGTTCTGGCAAGGAATGGTTCGTCACGTACCAGCCAATATCTGAGAAGGTTGTCATGGCGAACCAGGCCCAAGCTGAAGTTCTGGGGATCGGGACCGTGGAACTGAAACTCACTTCTGGGAACACTCTGACGCTTCAAGGTGTGAAGCATGTTCCGGCGATCGCCAAGAACCTGATCTCTGGGAGCCTGCTCTGTAACGCAGGCTTGAGGATGGACATCAATGCTGGTCAGATGGTGATGTCCAAGAAAGGAACATACTTCGGGAAGGCTTATCAAACCGAAGGAATGTTTAAAATTCAGCTTGTCAACCAGTTTGAAGATATTAATGCAGTTACATTTTCTGATTATTCTCTTGAGTTGTGGCATAATAGACTAGGACATGTTCATTGTAAGAGAATTAACAAAATATCTAGTCTAGGACTTATCTCCAAATGTGGGGGTAAGGTGGAGAAGTGCGAAGTGTGTGCTCAGATGAAGATCACAAGGAACCCCTTTCATCGGGTCAATCGAAGCACAGATCTTCTGGAGTTGGTGCACTCCGATATCTGTGACTTCAAACATTTCTCCACGAAGGCCGGGATGAAGTATTTCATAACCTTCATCGACGACTTCTCAAAATACGCGTTCGTCTGCTTGCTCAAGTCTAAAGATGAAGCTTTCGAGAAGTTCAGAGAGTTCAGGGCCGAAGCTGAAGGGCAAACTGGACAACAACTCAAGAGGTTAAGAAGTGATCGAGGTGGGGAGTACAGGTCTCATGAATTCGCATCGTTCTGCAAAGAACATGGAATCATATGCGAGACTACTGCTCCATATTCTCCTCAATCCAACGGAGTAGCGGAGAGGAAGAATAGAACGTTGACAGAAATGATGAACTCAATGCTGCTAACCGCGGGTCTTCCTAAATGCTACTGGGGAGAAGCTGCATTGACGGCCACTTTTATTCTAAATAGAGTGCCATATGCAACTTCGGACGTAACTCCTCATGAACTCTGGTTCAAAGTCAGACCAAACTTGAATGTCATTCGAGTGTGGGGGTGTCTGGCGTATGTGAAGCTTCTAGATCTGGAGATTCAGAAGCTGGGGACAAGGACTACGAAGGCGATCTTCTTGGGGTATGCCGAGAAGAGTGATGCTCGGAGATTTCTTGATATTGAGTCAAATCATATCATCGAATCTCGTGATGCTGAATACTTTGAAGACAAGTTTGCAAAAGACAAAAACATTGTTCTTTCGGACATTCCGAAAAATGATGTAGGTGCAAATGAGACTAAAATCTCATATGAGCCAGTAGTCCAAGAAGAAGCTGTTGTTGATGAAACAACTCTTGTACCAGAACTCGCAGAGCCGTCAGCTAAGCGAGCGAGGAGACCGAAAGATTTCGGAGATGACTTTGTCACCTATCATGTGGAAGCAGATCCGCTTACCTACGATGAGGCGATGAAGACCAGAGATGCTATCTTCTGGAAGGAGGCAGTGAATGACGAGTTTGACTCTATCACCTCCAATAACACATGGGTGTTGGTAGATCTACCTAAAGGAGAAAAGCCCATCGGATGTAAATGGATCTTCAAGAAGAAGATGAAGGCAGATGGAACTATTGACAAGTTCAAGGCCAGACTGGTAGCCAAGGAATTTTCTCAGAAATAGGGGATAGAATACTTTGACACGTACGCTCCAGTAGCTCGGATGACCACCATCAGAATGTTAATCGCTCTAGCAGCTATACATAAGTTGGTGATACATCAGATGGATATTAAGACAACATTCCTGAATGTGGAGCTGACCGAAGAGATTTACATGCAACAGCCAGATGGATTTGTCGTCAAAGGTCTTGAAGACAAAGTCTGTAAGTTGGTGAAATCATTGTATGGTTTGAAGCAAGCTCCCAAGATGTGGCATGAGAAGTTTGACAAAGTTATTAGGTCAAACGGCTACAGAGTCAGCGAGACGGACAAATGTGTTTACACAAAGTTCGCTGATGGAAGAGGAGTCATCGTTTGTCTGTACGTGGACGACATGCTAATCTTAGGTACGGATATAGGCTGTGTCACAGAGACAAAGAAGTTCCTCTCAACCAAGTTCAGTATGAAGAATTTGGGGGATGCAGATGTCATCTTGGGCATAAAGATCATCCGGACAGACACTGGAGTAGCACTGTCACAATCTTACTACATTGAGAAGATGCTCACACGCTATGGGTATAAGGATCTTCCAGGGATCGATACGCCATACAGGTGTGATCAGAAGCTGAAGCCAAACTCGAGGGAAAGCGTCAGGCAGCTGGAGTATTCTAGCGTTATCGGAAGTTTGATGTACGCAACTACTGCCACAAGGCCTGACATAGCTTTCGCCGTGGGAATGCTGAGTCGGTTCACAAGTAACCCAGGGGTTGAGCACTGGAAAGTTGTGAAGCGAGTGATGAGATATCTCAAGAAGACTCAGACATATGCACTTCACTACAACGGGTATCCGACAGTAGTGGAAGGCTTCAGTGATGCTAGCTGGTGTTCAGAGGTGGAAAGCGAGAGATCCACAGGTGGATATGTCTTTTCCTTGGGTGGAGCTGCTATATCGTGGAAGTCGAAGAAGCAGACTATACTCTCTCGTTCCTCCATGGAATCTGAATTCTATGCACTTGAAACTGCAGCAGATGAAGCAGAATGGCTTCGGGAGCTCATGTATGATCTTCCAGTGGTTGGGGCTCAGATACCGGCGATACCGATATACTGTGACAACCAGGCAACTGCAGCGGTGGCATCAAATGACCTCTTCAATGGGAAGAAGAGGACTGTGCGGTTGAAGAACAGGGCAGTACACAATCTTATCAAAAGAGGTATAATTGCAGTGGTTGATGTTCGGAGTCAGGAGAACCTGGCAGATCCGTTCACAAAGGACCTCAAGCGCCAGTTGGTCGATGACACAGCTTGTAAAATGGGCTTTAAGGTATTCTGATAGTGTGTCTTTGTAATCCTACCATAAAGTTTTATGCTATTAGTTCAAAGAGAAATCTACTAGGCATCTAACTTTTGGTTCAAAGAAGGATCACTGACTGGGAAACTATCAGGTAACAGTGGGTACTTGTTCTCTGGAACATGGAAGGGATACGGACCCATAACTACTGTTGTCTACTATGTATTTTTTCTGCGAAAAAACAGATCCTGTGGAAGGTTGGCTTAAACGCCTTAATGAGTTCTCAGGTAGAGTGAATGTCTGGTGTGCTTTACAGGAAGCACGGTAGAGCAGCACTACAAGGAGTGAAAATCCATGCTACAGTGGGATGACTCCACCATGAGGTTCCCAGGTAGGGGTAATGTCTCGGCTTTGCAAGCCAAGTCATAGCGGCATAGCACCGCAAATAGGCAGGTAGCCTAATGCTGTATGACGTAATTAAAGAGTTGTAGACAGCACTACAAAAGAGAGGATGGCCCCATGTTACAGTGGTACGACACCACGATGAGGTACCCAGGTAGGGGTAAAGCCTCGGCATTGCAAGCCATGTCGTTGCGGCGTAACACCGCAAGGAAGCATTAGGCTTCATGCTGGGTAGTTTGGCACTACAAAGAGGCTTGTGACCTCATGCTACAATAGTATGACACTACAATGAGGTTCCCAGGTAGGGGTAATGCCTCGGATTCAGGCCATGTCATAGCGGCGTAGCACCGCAAGGAAGCACAAGGCTTCATGCCATATCTCTTTAATAAAGAACTCACCTATAGTGTATGGAAAGAGATATCAGGCCGTCTCTTGAAGGTAAACTTGTAGACGCCCAAAATTATACACTGAAACCAGGCTGGCACAGGGCCTTTAATGTGCAGCCAGAAGCACACGTAGCTACACTTTGTGAGTGGAAAGAATTACAATTGTGGTGCAGAATTCAAGGCGTAGTCCATTCTTGTATCACATTGTTATTTTACCCATGCGGGAAGATTCAAGTCGTCAGCGACATCTATCCTAATGCAAAATGGACAGTTACTGTGGGGAACGCTCAACCCTGGACACATATATATGTTGCGATATGTGGGGAATTGTTGGTGCTTTCTTTACATGGAGAGAGCTTGCTCTCAACATGCCTTGTAAATTTTAGTCCCACATCGGAAATGCACCATGAGTTATCTCAACATATATACTTGGGTGTGTTGTTGAGGATGCACATGGGGTGGTGACCCTAAGGAGGGAACCATGTGGGTGATTTTACTAGGAGGTAAGAATAAGGCTCCAAGGATTAAGCATTAATGCTTTTGTCATTCTCTTGGATTAAATTCCATTTGGAGCTAAGCCCCAACGGGGCTTAGCGACTCGGACTCGGGCTCATGGGCTCATGAGGCGTAATGTGGCATTTTGTTGGCGCACTTTGCACTTAGCACGTCAGCAGTCATGCGGCTCATATGCGGCCATGCGGTCTTATGCGGCTCATATGCGGCCTCATGCGGCCATGCGGCCCATGCGGCTCATGCGGCTTATGCGGTCCATGCGGTCCATACGGCTCATGCGGTCCATGAGGCTCATGCGGCTCATGTGGTCATGTGGTCCATGCGGCCCAAGCGGCCCATGCGGCTCATGTGGTCCATGCGGCCCAAGCGGTCCATGCGGCCAGGCTGCTGTTGCTGCTGCCGCATGGAGGGCTACGCTGACTGTGCAGATTACAAATCAGTTATGGAAAGGATGAATCAATGCGATTAATTCAGATCCTATCTTTGTGGGATTTGAATTAATTTCGTTCATATCTTTGTGGGATTTGAATTAATTCAGATCCTATCTTTGTGGGATTAGAATTAATTCGTTGCTATCTTTTAGTGATTTGATTCAATCTTTCCATAACTGAAGAGGCGGCTAGGGTTTCCACCCTCTCTCTATATATACTCTCTTCTGGCCTCCTTTGTGGGTACTACGAAAATACAAGTCAGAAAAGGAGAAAGAGAGAGAGAGAGAGAGCTGCTGCCGCCATTGCAAGTCCATCCGAGGAGTCAGAACAGAGGTGACATCGAGCGTTCCACAAGTTCTTCAAACTTGCTGGTTCCTGGAAGCAGATCGTGTGGGACGAATCTTGCTTTGAGCAACGGTGTTTTGACACCCCAGCATTGTTCTTCTTCTCATCTCTCTCTAGATTATTGTAACTTGTTCTGTCCCAATTGCAACACGTTTGCAAGGAAGAACGAGAGATCTTCTCTTCTCTATTTCCCTCCTTCAGATTGTAATTTGGCTATTTGGTTTTTTTGTACCATCGTAGATCTTGAGTTTGATCACTGCAAAGTTTTGTGTGACATCTCAGATCTCGATTGCATCAGTTTTTCATCTTTGATCAAGCCCCGGGACTAACACGACCTAGATTCTGGTCTGACATGGCATGCTTGGTTCTCTTCGAGGACCTGGCAAAAGCCCAAAGACTTCCCGGCACGGGCCAACTTCAGCATTTTGGAGGTCCTAGACATGTCCTAAAAATGAGACCCCTCATTCTATATAAAATTTTTTTTTTACAACAAATTCAAATTCCATGAACTCCAATAAATCTAAAATATAGTATAATTAGTTTTTGAATACACAAACTATCATCAAGGTCCAATAACTTAAGCAACTACAACTTCTAAAAGAAAAGATGATAACGATTATAGATTGAAAGAACACGAAAATAGCTTTAAAAGATGCCAAGGTACTTCAATGATTATAGATCGTAAGTGAAGTGTCAACTGCAATGCAGAAGAAAGAACCAACGTGAAATGGTCCTTTCAATGTGCCTGCAGTCTTAATAGGACTGGATTTCTATTTTCTGATTATTAAAGATTAAAAAAAAATTGAGGTTCAGGACCTAGGCCCCCTGGAGGTGGCACTGTGCAGAACTAGGTGAATATGAAAATCACATCTTAAACTTGGGAACCAATATTCAAAATTGAATATAAATACATCCTCGAGGGATTGAACATAACATCAGAACAGTCAAGGTGAATATAAATTCATTCTCGAGGGATTGAACATAACATCAGAACAATCAAGGTGAATATAAATGAAAATACCATAGTTTAAAGTATCGGCCGATACCGATACGGTTTGGCATGTCCTGGTCCGATACCCAATACTGACCGATTTTCGATCAATTTGGCAAAGAAAATTGAAGGAAAAAAGACAAATCAACAAGGGTTTGAAGTATAGTAAGGTTGTAAAAGCATAAAATTGATCTATTGTATGTAAATCAATCAGTAAAGGTGACTACTATTTCATTTAATTTCAAAACTACTAGGAAATAACACTGAAAATAATTAAAATTGTACCTAAATGTATAAAATATATTTTTTAAATGTTAATAATTTATTAATAATTATTGGTTTTTCGATACCAAAAAATTTGATACTCCGATCCGAAACCGCCGATACTACCGATATCGCCAATACCGATACTCATAGGAATGGTCCGATACCGATTCCGATACCACGAACCTTGGAAAATACATCCTCGAGGGATTGAACATAACATCAGAACAATCATAACATCAGGACAATCAAGGTGAATATAAATGAAAATACATCCTCGAGGGATTGAACATAACATCAGAACAATCAAGGTGAATATAAATGAAAATACATCCTCGAGGAATTGAACATAACATCAATAACAATCAAGGTCACGTTCTTGAAAAAATGGCATTGACGAGACGATATGAATTGTTAATACAGCACCTATGTTACAAGGAGTAAAACTTTGATACCGAAGGGGGTATCAAAGTTTTGATACCCCCTATGTATGACATGTGGGACCCCCTCAATATTTATGTATATATATATGTTTACACATTTTACGAAGAGGGAGGGGGCCCACATGTCATACATAGGGGGTATCAAAACTTTGATACCCCCTTCGGTATCAAAGTTTTCTCCTGTTACAAGTTACACAAAGATGATGCCATTCTCTTTTATTGTGTCAAGGACAATCCCAAGCTTCCCTTCGATCCTCTCGTTTTTCTTGGGTTCATATGACATTGCATATATGTCTGCTTCGATAGATCTTTCGGCAATCAGCTGTCCGATTGTCCTACATGCATCCTCGTCGATAAGGGAAGGCAAAGTGTTCCTCAGATCCTTTGCGTTGCTGCTCGCCACGGAGACGACTTTGCTAGTACCCCTGTGTACTACCTTGGCATGAATGAACCTCTTGGAGAAGAAAACATTGAGCAAAAAGGGCCTCATGAACATGTCTGTCCTTTGTTTCCATGATTTTCTATTGGGTCTCTTTGCAAGTTCACCTCGAGATCTCCGAGTCCATGCAGCTTGAACCACACCAATCTGCTTCTGGATTAAACATGAAGTTAGTTAAGATCCTCATAGTTGGGTCACTGCTACTTGAGAAATATCTAGGCTATGGATGAACATGATAACCATGAATATTTTTTGTATCTACTAATCAATATCTAGGAAGCATAGAGGAAAAGACCATCTCCATGTCCTTGAAATATTTTTCTTATGTAGCAAATTTGCAAGAATATAACTGGCCTTACAAAGATATGGAACTGAGACATGAACTTTTAGTATGATACACAAATGAGAGCGCAAAAATACTAGGTGCCCCTGCCAGGGCAGTCACATCGGTCAGTAGATTAGATTGTGTAGAAGGTTGAAACAATTTTTAAGAATAGTAAATGTTGATAAGGTAGCTTCGTCAATGACATCCACTACTTGAATATGAACAATGTGTTTGAGTTGCAATGTCGTCTTACATCTAGAATGATCCGTCTTTACATATAAAACGATCTGTGTTTTGATGGTGAACACCAGGGGCCAGCTTTAAGTTCTCATTCTACTTGCTCTTGTACCTGTAGCATGGGAGGTTCTTCAAGGGTTCCTAACATGAGGCACTATAAGCTATTCTAGGAATGTTCATGAAGTGAGACAAAGAACGGAGCCTATGCAGAGCACAACTTATGAAAATGGACTAACTAGGTACCATAAATAAATGAGGAACATAACCTGAATGGGTATATTCTTCTCTTTGGAACTAGCTGAGGCAGGGATTTTTTTTTTGGAATTAGGGAGTATTAATATCAAGGCATGCATTCATTACCTGTTTATCCTATCTGACAAATTCAAGCTTCAATCAACACATTCGAGAAAGTGAAATGACACTTATCATCCCATTAAGATAGTTCCTTGTGTTCCTACCCAGCGTCGCATATTCATACTAAAAGAAGTGTTCCTACTAGTAAATGATAGTGGTATAGTAGTCAAATGATAAGCAATAGAAACCCCTTTGATGACATAAAGACGATATTGTCAAAAGCATGAAATCTCGAGGCATCTGACAACAAAGAGAAGAATGTACACCATTTCCCGACTTAGGATGAGAGCAATCAGACTTCTGTGAGGAAGTTGGCCACCTGTTATCATGAGCAGATAAATTGACACAGGACAAGACCTATAGGGATATATGGTGGTCGATTCACAATTAACAATCAGATTTGTGGAATCCTAATTATAAAGAAAAGATAATTAATTTACAAACAATTAATCCTAACAGATGCTCAGAATTAATAATTGAACTCAAGATATGGATCTGGTTTACCAATGAGTCACAATATCAATGAAGGCTTTCGGAATGACTGATCTCCACGAAGACATCTATTTCAATGTTCAGAATTCATTTTTGCCTTGGACAACAGATTCTAAGACCTTACCAAATAAATCTAAAAATTCTTGGAGCACAAAAGTTGCAGTACTTGAACTCACCTTTCCGAATCAAGGTTATAAGCCCAAAACGAACCTTTGTAAAGAAAGATACGACTAACATCCTATAGCTTGATAAAGCTGCACAACTGTGGATCTGGACCTGACATGTTGAATCTGTTAGGGATGAGTTTGCGAGTGGGATAGGACCGTGAGTGTCTGTGGTCGAGATGGGGGTTTTGTTCAAAATAAACAAAGTGGAAAGGGTTTTGGTAATGTTATGGATTTTTTTTTGTGGGTTAGGCTTCATGAAGAAATAATTTAAAGAATTTGAAAGTGGTTTTTGACAATCTCACTAGCAACTCAAATAAACTTCTCTTATTCTTGTCAATTCCTTAGAAGAGATTACATATGTTTATATCCATTGTCGACTCTATGTGAAATACCCGTTGACCGAGGACTACCAAACACATCATAAGCTAAACCCATAGTAATGAATAACCAACCCACAAGGAGGGAGTAATGCTATGAATGACCCAGTATCAAATACTGGTAATAACATCAACAAAAGAACGTTCTCATGTGCTTCCTAGACATGCTAGGACGACAAGTCTCGGACACCACGAAAGAAAGTAATTCTAATCCTAAAAAATAAAAACCAAATCCTCATTAAACATTTCCATAAATGAATAAATAAATTTGCACTCAAATAAGTGAACCAATAATAAACCTAACAGAAAATAACCCAATAGCTCAATGTCTCATATAGGTCCAGATTGGACTAGAACTCATACTTAAGCCACCTGTCTGACTAGTCCCTCTATCGTAAAGGCTTTGATTGGACTCGGAGCATACTTTCACGAGGTGAAATGGGCCAACATTGGCATTGAGAAGAATCTGGAAATTTCAGTTAAGAGCAAGGTTTGCAATATCGGACCGTTCCTATGAGTATCAGGATCGACGGTATATGTAGTATCGGCCGTTTTGGATTACAGTATTGAATTTTTTGGTATCGAAAAACAAATAATTATTAATACATTATTAAAAATTTAGAAAACATATTTTATACATTTAGGCATAATTTGAAGTATAATTTGTGTTTTATTTAGTTGTTTTGAAATTGAATAAAATAATAGTCACTCTCACTGGTTGGTTTACCTGCGATAAATAAGTTTTCTTCATTTACATCCTTTTACAACCTTACAATTCTTCTACATCCTTGTTGGTTTTTGGTATCGAAAAACAAATAATTATTAATACATTAATAAAAATTTAGAAAACATATTTTATACATTTAGGCATAATTTGAAGTATAATTTGGGTTGTTTTTTAGTTGTTTTGAAATTGAATAAAATAATTGTTGGTTTACCTGCGATAAATAACTTTTCTTCGTTTACATCCTTTTACAACCTTACAATTCTTTTACATCCTTGTTGGTTGATTTTTTTTTGTTCAATTACTCCCAAGATCAGTATCGGTCAGTTTAGGTAGCGGTCTATATAGGATCGGGACATGTCAAACCGTATTGGTATCCACCATATCGTATAGGTATCAGATGATACTGCAAAGTATGGTTAAGTTCAGAAGCGATACAATGTTTCTTGGGCCTATTTCATTCTTACAATAGAAGTTGCTAAAGATACGCTAGATTGGGTGGTTAGTCTCCCAAGATTGTTAAGACATCAGTACTAGTTGCGAACCTCTTTGGTGATCTTCTATAAACTAAGGTAGCAATAAATAATTAACAAAACAAACATTTGTGCTAGAAGCTATGTAGGTGTAATCAAGAACAACATTTACGACCAATTGAATCTGTCATCTAAGCAACAACGTCACACTTCATGAATTGGAGTAAATGAATGGCTAAGCAACACCGTCACACTTCATTGACAAATAGGGTTGATAGGAAGAAAATACCTGGATAATGAATCTGGCAATAGTTAACAACTAGTTGTGGAAATTTTGGAATAACATGGAACGGAGTCTCACTAAAGCCCCCCTCAATAGGAAAATCAATACACAGGAGTTAAAAAAAAAAGAGTATTCCGCAAGTAAAACATGATTACCAACAGAAGATATTATGAATTTGAAGGGTAGAAAAAATTCATCACTTCCCACCCACACCACAATTTTTTTTTGCAAATTTATTAACATTACCCCTCCAAACAAATACCAAGGTTATAAACGGCGGTAGGCGGGTGCGCGGCGGAGAGAGTCCGTCTACCGCCTAGGCGGTGCCTAGGCGCCGCCTAGGCAGTTGATACATTTTGAACATTTTTTACTATTTTACCACTGTTTTTTGCATAATATGCATATTTTAAGGGTATTCCATGCATAACTAAGTTGTAAAACGAAGATTTATAAAGTTTTAGTGTTGTTAGGCCCATAATGTTAAAAAAAAAAATTTTGGCCAAAATATTTTGTAAAGTATTTATCGCCTAGGCGCTCGCCTACGCTGCCTCACCTCCGCCTATGCCGCCAACCTCCTTTGGCCGCCTACTCCACCGCCTACAGAAAAGCGGTGCGGAGAGGGACCGCCTACCGCCTAGGCGGCCTAGGCGGACGCCATTTAGAACACTGACAAATACAGCCAACTTCGGCATTTGAGTACCCGAGAACAAAACACTGTCATGTGCATACTCGCATAATCAGATTCATATCAGCAACCTTGTGTTACGATTCTATAGTCTCACATTAGTAGGTTTGATATAATCTTGAAATCTCTCCTCATTACGGTTTCTTTTAGGCCTCGTTTGGTTCACGGATTTAAGGAACCAAGAAAGGAAAGTTGTTCCTTTCCTTTGTTTGGTAGCCACAAACTTGGGAATCAATTTCCTGATAAGGGAGAAAATTGGTGGGAATATGGTTCCACTCAAGACCCACGGAATTGATTTTTCCTCCTCCTTTTCCAACATTTATTACAAAAGTAACCATGTGTCATTGCTTATTTTACCATTAATGTTATTTTTTATAATATTATTTTTATTTTAAAAGGTAAGGATATTATTGGAACATTGCTATATTTTGCTTTCCTTTCCTAGGTAGTTTCCTTGTTTTACCAAACAACTGAAAGGAAATGTGACAGGAATCCTACTTTCCCATTCCCATGGAAAATACAAGGGAATTCATTTCCTTTCCGTGAACCAAACGAGGCCGCGTATTAAATGGTATCGGAGGACCCAATGTTTTTAAAAAGCTCTAGGCGCTTCTAGGCGAGCTGCCTCGCCGTGCTACTAGCCTCGTCCGGAGAACGAAAAATGCCACGTGGGCAGGTTCTCAAATTCCCTTCTCCTAAAATCCATTTAGTTGCAAATAAGCCCATAAAGAATTATATACTAATCAAAATCTACACCTACCAAAATGTTGCAGGATGACTGATGTAGGAAGCTCCACTGTCGCATTATGTCGAACACAACTCGGACGCTCTCATTTCTTCCACGACCCATTAGTCGCGAGCTAAAATCAGCACAACAATAATAAAGAAAAAAGAAATCCTACTATATTCAGTAGGTTCCTCGTCTCGTGCTCAATACGTGTCCGACACTCCGCATATAAAGAACCCGTAAAAATGGGCTAAATGAGTGCAAAACAAACATCCTTTTAAAGGGGTGGGATTGACCTGGGGATTGCGGAGGAGAGGAGACGGGGAGTGCAGGAGCTGTCCGACGGAGAGCTTGAGGTCTGGAATGGTGGAGGAGAAGGAGAGTGAAGATGGCCTCTTTGCTACAAAAGAGGAAGAACAGGGGCCACAAGAACGAGCTGGTGTAGATGACGACGACGACAAAGGAATAGCCGTCAGCGCCATGAGAGAGCGAGAGAGAGAGAGAGAGAGAGAGAGAATGGAAGAGAGCTTCTCGTTATCAATTTGATGAGGATTCTAATCCGGATATGTTTTAATTTGTACACGGGAATGCATTATTCGGTTTTGGACTGAAAAACAACCCCAATCAAATAAAAATTAGGTTTTGTTCGATTTTTTTACGGGTACGGCCATCCGCACCCCCATCACCTACTGAACACACCCCACCCAAAAGAAAAAAAAATCGAAATGCCTATGCTACCCTCCCCCTCCCCTTGCTCACCTCCCCCCCCCCCCCCCCCCCCCCCCCCCCCCCGACCCCCTCCTCGAGAGGGGGTCGGGGTCAGAGGAGTAGGGGGAAGGGAAGGGGAGGGGAGCATGGGTGGGGTGAGAGGGAGGGTAGAATAGGCATTTCGATTTTTTTTTCTTTTTTTGGTGGGGTGTGTTCAGTAGATGATGGGGTGCGGATAGCCGCACACTTTTTAAAAATGTTTATATTGTAACTTGATATTCTCAACTATTTCTTTTTTCTAAATTGACTTTAAAACTAGACAACTTGATACTTCAACTATAATTGTACAACTTAACACACTAATATTGTTAACTGAAAAAATAAAATAACAAAAATATCCCTACCCCCATTCTTTGCCCCTCTCTTTCCTCGACGGCGACGGTGGCGACGACGACGGCAGCAGTATTGTAGGGAAGGGACGACGACATGGGGGCGGCAAGGGGCGGAGCGGGAGGGGACTGCAGTGGGAGGCGGGACGGTAAGGGGCTGCAACTGGGGGCGAGCGGCGGGGGGTGTAGGTGGGGCTGGAGCCGGAGGCGCGGCTGTAGGGGACTGCAGTATACTACCAAGATACCCAAAAGCATATTTTGCTTACTTTGTTGTCACAGATGATTTTCGATACTTCTTATATGATGTTTAATGACTTTCTAGTGCACTCTAGTGATGGTGATTGTTGGTTATTAGCCTTGTATAAGTTATACTTGATATTGTACCGTGATGACTAGGAGCCTTCTTAACTGCTAAGTTGTGATCATTGTTCGATGGATATCGTCTATACCTTGTAGGTCCTAGTAATATTTGTAGAAGCATGGAAAATACTAAAGAAAATGACTCATGCGGCCAGGAAAGATCCATGCGGCTCAGAAAACGCATGCGGTCCAGGGAGTCATGTGGCATAAGGAGCTATGCGGCCTGAGGCATTCCATGCGGCTCAGAAGACACGTGGCCTGACAGTGCTCCCCTCCGACCCATGCTGCATTAATTGCTTTGACGGCTGACCCCTCTGAAAAGTTGACAGCCCTGCCACAAAAGCAGGTAATTATGACTCTGTCATAATGATGACTCTCTGGGGAAGAGAAAGAAATCTCTGACACAATCCCCCGAGAGCAATAAAATGCCACGTGGCCTTGCCATGTGGGCGTGCTTATGCGGCTCGAAGCGAAGACTTCCCATGCGATTCAGAATGAAGCCGTCCTATGCGGCTCAGCCCGAAACAGTCTCATGCGGCTCAAGTGGAAGCATCCCTATGCGGCTCGAGAAGACCATGTCCATGCGGCTCAGGCAGGCGCACCTCTATGCGGCTCGCAAGGATCGCCTCCATGCGGCTCACTACCCGTCATATGGTTCAAAAGACTGAGGGAGGGGGCCACTACCCGAACAGCCCTGACACGTGGCCCAAATCTTATGCGGCCCAAATCTTATGCGGTTCAAATCTCACCAGTACACGTGTCCTGAGCCGAACAATTTCCCAGATTTATTACAATCCAAGATTGGGCCAAATCCCAATAATCTGGGACACGTGGCAGGAGAATAAATCTAATTTATTCGCAGATATCAGAAGATCATTATTAGGAAGATTTATTCCAATCAGCATTTATTGCTAATGGGATTTGGTGTAATCTACACATAATGGCTCGGATTCGTCACGATCAGAAACGAACGACCTGGATTGATCGATCCCCAGGCCGCCGCCATATCCAAGAGCTAATCATTGGCAACCCTAATGATCACATCCCTATTATAAATAGCAAGGTACCATTCCCTTGCGAGATATACAATATCAGAGAGAAACACGCATATACAGAGAGACTTCCCCCATAGTCAGAGAGAGAATACACAGAGAGAGAGAGAAGCCCGAAGAGCAATAAAGAGGAAGGGCAAGAAGAGCATTTCTCCATCAGCGTCGACCATCTTTTCACAGGAGCCAAAGCTGCGTACCGATCGTCCAAGGAGTAAGGCAGAGCAGTCGTCGCTTTTCCGAGCCTCTATCGTCACCCCCCAGAATAAAAAATAAACAATTGTACTTAGACTGTTGTACCTAGGTTTTCGTCCCTAGGCTTTCTTTGTACAAGCGAGTTTGTAACGTGAAGTAAAAGTCCGGTCCTCCGATAATTGTTCTGTTCTTTTATATTTCATGGCAAACACGATGGCGACTCTGCTGGAGACTAACTTCTCCACGGCTGAGGAGTTGGTGACGCAATCGGACGCAGCCAAAGTTGGCTCCACGCAACAAAAGATGGTCGTCCGCCTCGACCAACAGGCGTTCGAAGAGATGCTCTCCGAAGGAAGCGCTGGCCCGGTCCAGAAGCGCACCCGCACGACGAAGGCTCGCAAAGAGTGGAGGCCAAAATTATTTGCTCCTCCCCAAGCCCTCGATGGGATACCCTCTGTTGCTCAAGACGGCAAAAAAGACTCTCTTGCGGCCCCACTTCAGACCGTAGACAACTCTGCTGTCCCCAAGTCCGGCAGAAGAAAACACTATGATGCTGGACTTGCAGGGGCAAAGAGGAACTCTATGCGACCCGAGCCACATAAGGGTGTTGCCCGCAGAGAGAAAGCTCATGCGGCTACATCCGCCAGCCGCATGAAGAAGACTTATGTGGCCACATCTGTCAGCCGCATAGCTTATGCGGCTACAGTTGCCAACCGCATGGATGAGACTCATGCGGCTATGAAAGTCAATCGTTTGCAGAAAACCCATGCGGCCACAATTGCCAACCGCATGCGGCCAGCCTGCACGGTCGTGACTCCCAGCCGTATAAAAACGACTCATCCAACAGCAGAAGATAACCGCATGCAGACAGCCTGCACGGTACCCGATTCCAGCCGCATAGCATCCACTTCACGCTTCTCTCGATCAGTTTTCGACCGGCTCTCATGTGGTCCTGACTCTGGTCATTCTCTGGATGATAATCCAGACTCTGTGATATTCAATTTGGACTCTTCCTATTACGCACCCACAAGTGCTAAGAAGAAGAAGTCTAGGGTAGCGCGGGCTCATTGAGCCCAGACAGCTGCCCCAACCTCTGACTATCGGGGCGTCCCGCTGATTATCACGCGGGCCTCTGATGGGAAGTTGTATAAAACCACTCAAGTCCAGCCCCCGACGGCAAACGGACAAAGTGGTTCCTCTGACCTGCGTGAGGTCATCCTCCACAAACGCAAGGAAAGAGAAGGGGCTTCAGTGTGCAAAGAGTCCTCACACGGACGTCATTGCACCCAGATCATCGTCAACTGCTATTGCAACAACGTGGCAGTAACAGAAGACCGGCCATCCGTCTTCCAAAGATTACAGCATCCGAACTCGGAGGACGAGGCACCTCCTGTTGTCTCCTGCAATTCCACGCAGAAAGTCTCCGCCAAGGGGAGAGGGAAGAAGACAAGCATCTTCAGCCCGAAGATATCAACCACTACAGCTAAGAAATTGTCAGCTAAACGGTTGTCCTCCACCGGAGTATTTCAATACACCCGTTCGAAGACAAAATCTGCTGCAAAGGAAGATTCATCGTCCACATCGCTGGGGGTCGTAGGAACTGGGGGTAGCACCCCTCTGAACGTCCACAACAATTCGATGTTTCAGGGAGACGAGCCCGGGGAAACGACCCTCCCATTAGGTGCAACAGACCCTGATGTCCCCGAGGACATCCATGATTCTCAAGATGAAACAAGCTCCGAAGCTGAGGGTACTGTTCCTTCCGAGTCCGAACCCGAAGAGAACATTCCCACATATCCCGATGATTTCTCGATGCATGGATATGACTCGGAGGGCACATCCTCCACCGTTCCTTTCGTCACTCCTCATGTAAAGACGGTATTCATGACGGACAACAATCAAGGCGGTTCCAGTGATCGCCAACGCATAGACACTTTGGAGGCCATACTGTACGCCTTGGTCAAATCTGTAGACGAGATCAAAGCAGCTCTTCCTACTCTGCAGGGAGTGACACCTGGCCAAACAAGCGCAGGTCCCGCAATCAATGTAGATTCAAATTCAGCGGCACCGATCCCGGGCAATAATCCTCCCGAAGTAACGGCCCTTACTGCGACAGATGAGACCCGAGAAGTAAGGAGAGAGGTTCAAGAGCTCCGAGCCATGTTCCACGCCCGAGAAAACTCTCAAGACTTCAGAATACGGCAACCATATCCTGCTGAATGGAGGGATGTTCCATTCCCACCAAGATATAAGCCGTTCAATATCAACCCTTATGATGGCAAGACCTCAGCAAGTCGTTACATCACTTACTTCGAGGTCACCACCGACCATCTGCCTTATGATGACGCTATCCTCACGCGGTTATTCATCGGGGCATTGGAAGGAGTCGTCTTCGACTGGTACCGCAACCTGCCGGACAATTGCATCCACTCCTTCGCTGGCTTCAAACGCTTGTTCTTGGAGAGATTCTATGAGGTAGGGCAGGACGTCACAATGTCTACCCTCATGGACGTCGTCCAAGGAGAGAAAGAGCTGACGAGGAATTACATTGAGCGGTTTCGTCAAACCGTAATAAAGTTACCATCTGGCAATCCGAATTCCTCCTTGATTGAAATTTGCCAAAAGAGACTACTCCCAACAATTAGTCTCTGGATGGGCGAAAGTCAATTCAAGGACTGGAAGGCTTTTATCATCAGTGCTACAAGTGCCGAAAAATAGTTGAGAAAGGCTCGCCAGCTGGGGTTGCACATCTCGGAGGGAGAAAACAAGGGCAAGCGTCCCAACAACAACAACGACAATGGGGGTAGCCCCTCCAACAATCGGGACAACAAAGGCAAGCAGGCTATGGTGGCCGACACGGCCCAGAAGCCCGAGCCACAACCAGCAGACAAACAATGGCCTCAAATTACTTACTCTTTCGAAGACGGCCACGTCAAGCCTATCTTGGACATGCTCATACAAGGAGATAGAATTCAGCTCCCTCCACCAAGACGGGAGCCTCGGCCGGCTGACCTGGAGAACCCAAAGTTCTGTCATTACTACCGCTATGTACACCATGCTACACACGACTGCTATCAACTAAAACGGTACATCCAAAATCTTATCGATTCGAACGCTCTCGCCATCGATTTCGAGGAGGTGACCGTAGCTGCCAACATGGTGTTCATACAGTTCGGCAGCTTCCCTCCGACGGAAACTCAAGACGGGGTGGTTCCCATCCCTCTGGCGACAATAGAGATTACCAATCTTCCACCTCCTCGAGATCAAGCTGCCGGTCTAGTACCTCTCACCACATCGCGAGGAGAAATCATGTGGGTCCATCCAGACCTGGTCTACGAGGTGACTCAGTCCACGACGCCTCCCATTCATAAGAAGAGAAGTGGAAAAGTCAGATCCTGCCACACCGTCTCGACGGAGGAAGAAGAAGTTGCGGCCGTCGTTACTCGATCTGGAGCACAATCCCAACCTGCGGCTGAGAACTCGACTGATGATCATCCGCCAACTACCACTGACGCTCCAGGGCCTCCTCAGCCTCCGACGACCGACAAGCCTAGGCCGAAGGAGACTCGCTTCGACAAATCCCTCCGAAAGAAGACACCTCAGGGGCTGGAAAGGCCCTACAACTTCGATATCTTGGCACAATTGGCCAATACACCGGCCAAATTGTCCTTATATGAACTCCTGAGGCTCTCGAAGGATGTCCGCACGGCCTTGAGCGATGCACTCCAAAATGCCGACGCATACTTGGCTCAGGCCAACCTCACGGGAGAAAATCAGCCCGCAGATCTCCAAGACAGCGCATGTACGGAAGCAATGCCTAATATCGTCTTCACCCCGCAGGATATGCTCATCAAAACCAACCTGCACGATCGTCCGTTATACTATACTGGATACATCGGCGACGTGAAGGTGGACCGGATGCACATTGATCCTGGGTCCTCCATAAGCATCATCCCGAAGGGTCTGCTACATCATCTTCGCATTTCGATGCATCGCCTGACGCCTACAAACACCGCTATCAGCGGTTTCAATTCGGGCAGGAGCTACCCAATCGGGAAGATCCGTCTGAAATGCCAGATTGGCAATCTCCAATCAGAAGTCACCTGCTACATCATAGATGCAGACACTTCTTACAACATCCTTTTGGGGCGCCCTTGGATACACGATTATATGATCGTGCCTTCCACACTGCACCAATCCTTCAAGTACGTCGACAAGCATGGCTTCGTGAGGACAGAATTTGCTGACATCGATCCCTTCAAAGGGGTCGAATCCTACTACTCGGACTCCTGCCTATACGAAAAGTCGAAGAGGCACCTTGATGAAGGAAATGAGCAAGCTGGTACCGAAGCGGCCACGGGATCAGAAGAACCTCTGACGATCCACCTCCAGGCTCGCAAACCGGGCAAATCCGTACCCCTTACGGCCATGCTGCGTAAGGACGCAATCAGTCTCTCGGCACAGGAAGAGCAGCTGAGAATCCGGCTGCCAAGGTCCGGCCAAGTGCCGAGACCCACAACAGGGCCACTTACCATCAGACTGCCGAGAGTCGGTCAACCCCAAACGGAGAAGCTCAATCCCTCCGATAGGCCATTGACAATACGCCTTCCCAAGAAGGGTCGTCATCCCGATACGAGGTCTGACACTTCTAGCGAACCGGCCACCCCTCGCTCCACATCGAGTACCAGACTGGGGGTTGCTAGTCTACCGACAACCCCACACTCTGCTCCGTCAGTTGAACCTCTAAAGATCAAGCTAACTAGGTCGTCCTCTCAGTCTTCATTTACACAGGGGGTAGCCGAAGAAGAACCGGAACTAGCCAAGTATGTGGCTGCCCACACCGATGTCCCCTCCGCAGATGATGTAATCCCCCTAGAAAAGATACCTTATTTCATCAATAAAGGGTTATCTTTGAACTACATCGAGCTCAATAAGCTATGTACAATGTATGCTATGGACCACGGTATAGGCACTCACCTACACACACAGGTGACAAATGTATACACCGCGATCCAGCTTACTCCAGCAGAAGATGCTTACCGAATAATCGAGGGAGGGGACCATCCAATCATCTTCGGCCGGAAAGACGATCCGCACCCCTTCACCATAAAAGAAGTCGATCTTGGATCAGACACCGGGAGACTGCCTCTGTATCTTTATAGCCCCCAGTCCAAATATCTCATACAAAAACAGGGATATGATCTAGAGACTAGAGACTACACCAGGTTTGAATTACGGCGCTGGACGACGATTACCTTTAAAGCCACCAGTACCGGCCGGCAAGCCACGGGACTACTATAGCAAAACTCGATGTGGACTAGGGTATGTAACTCCCACGACGACCCCTGAGAGTTCAGATGAAGAATGCGACTGGCAGTCACATTCAACCGGGTCACCAACTTCCGATTCGGATACCAGCATCGGAGACATATTCAGACAAGTCCTGTCAGTCAACATGGCATTCGCTGACGCTTACGAAGAAGACGAGGACATTCCTGAAATCCTCGAACTAGAGCCGTGGGCCCAACAGCTGGACGCGTAATGGGAAAAGCGGTTCGAGCAGAGAGAACCTCCTACCGAAGATGAAGTTATGCAGGTCGACCTCGGCAGCGAGTCCTCTCCAAAGCCAATCTTTGTCAGTAAGAGTTTAACAGATGAAGAGCGAGAATCGCTACTGGAACTTATCAAAGAATATATTGATGTGTTCGCATGGAGTTATGAAGACATGCCGGGGTTAGATCCCGATATTGCTCTTCATAAACTCAATATACGGCCAGATGCAAAGCCAGTCAAGCAGCAACAATGACGCTTCCGCCCAGGCGTCATGGATGCGATTGAAGCCGAAGTCAACAAACTAATAGCCAGCGGCTTCATTCGTGAGGAGCAACATCCTGACTGGGTCGCCAACATAGTTCCGGTCCTTAAGAAGAATGGGAAGATCCGAATCTGCATCGACTTCCGTAATCTGAATGAGGCATGTCCGAAAGACGAATTCCCCTCCCGATCACAGACATCATGATTGACAACACATGCGGCTTCGAACGTATGTCATTCATGGATGGATTCTCGGGGTACAACCAAATTAAGATGTTCTCCGACGACGAAAAGCACACATCATTCCGAACACCGATTGGCACGTACTGCTACACGGTCATGCCTTTCGGTCTAAAAAATACTGTCGTCACATATCAACGAGCCATGAGTATCATTTTCAGAGAACACTTGCGCAAGACGGTGGAGTGCTATGTCGATGACATCGCCGTCAAGAGTCGCCGTAAGGGAGATCACTTGCAGGACCTGAGGACGGTATTCGACCTGATGCGCGTCCACAATCTGAAAATGAACCCTACAAAATCTTTCTTGGGCGTATCCAGCGGGAAGTTCTTGGGATTCATCATCACTGCACAGGGTATCCATGTAGACCCCGAGAAAACAAAGGCAATCATGGAGATGGGTCCCCCGAGAAATCTTCGCGAACTTAGAGGCCTCCAAGGGAGGCTAGCTTACATCAGGAGGTTCATTTCTAACCTCTTCGGGCGATGCCGACCGTTCACACACCTCATGAAGAAAGGAGTATCATTCGTATGGGACGAGGAATGCCAGCGTGCTTTCGACAGCATCAAAGAATACTTATCAAATTCTCCAGTTTTGGTAGCCCCGGTTCCTGGAAAACCATTCCTGCTCTACGTACGAGCAATGGAACACTCCCTTGGTGCCCTGCTGGCACAAAACAACGACGCAGGCCACGAGCAGGCCATATATTACCTCAGCTGAATGATGATTGGGCCAGAACACCGATACACCGCTGTGGAGAAGGAATGCCTCGCCCTGGTGTTCGCCATTCCAAAGACGCGACACTATGTTACAGGGCAAACCATACATGTAATATCCCTAGTCAACCCTCTCAGAGTCCTCATAACTAAACCAGGGGCACTCAGCTCTCGCCTCGCTACATGGGCGATATTGCTATTCCCCTATCATATGATCTTCGTCCCGCAGAAGGCTGTCAAGGGTCAAGCCCTGGCAGACTTTTTGGCAGCCCACCCAGGATCGGAGTCATCCAGAATATATGAAGAGATCCCAGATGAGGTCGCCGATTCGAATACAGCCACCCACGATAGCATATGGCGGATGTTCTTCGATGGCGCTTCAAGAACCGGACCCAAGGGAAACATCGTCGTTGGGGTCGGAGTGGTATTGATTTCTCCTACTGGGCTGGTGATCAATCGCGCCTACTCTCTCACGGAACCCTGCTCTAACAATGTGGCCGAGTACAACGCTTTGGTCATTGGTCTCCAACTTGCAAAAGAGCTGGGGGTAGAATATCTTGAAGCATACGGCGATTCGCTATTAATCGTCAATCAGATTCGGGGGTCATACGAAGTCCGCCATGAAGACATGATCCCCTACCACCAAATTGCGATCAATATTATCTCATCGTTTGAGGGATTCTTCATCGAGCACGTCCCCAGACTCCAAAATATCGAAGACGATGCCCTAGCAGGCCTTGCCGCTTCTTTAGCAGTGCCAAACTAAGCTCATCATTCGGTTGACATGATGGGCCACGAACTGGTCTGCCCCAAGAACAATGTTCAATTCATGGCGAGTTATTCCGCCCAGACGGTCGACGAAGCACCAGACTGGAGACAGCAATTCATCGACTTCGTCGTCTACGACATCCTCCCAGAGAACCCAAAGGAAGCCACTTCTGTCAGACGGCGTTCTCTCAGATTCTTCTACGATACAGAGACAAAAATGCTGTATCGCCGCTCCTATGACGGATTATTGCTCCGGTGCTTGTCGAACGCAGAAGCCAAAGAAGCCATGCGAGAAGCTCATGACGGTGTCTGTGGGGCCCATCAGCCTGGCCCAAAACTACAAGATCGCCTTCGCCGAATGGGCTACTACTGGCCCACGATGGTGGCCGATGCGATAGATTATGCTAGGAAATGCAAAGCTTGCCAGGTCCACGCAGACTTCATTCACCAACCATCCGAGTTTCTACATCCGACGGTGGCGTCCTGTCACGCCCCGCTCCCGTAGGAGCGATCGTCCTCGCTAAGGTGTGATGCCGCACGGGCCTAGGTTGCGCCCGTGCAAGGCCAAGACCAGAAACGGCCGATTTGATTTCTAGGCCACAGAGTCGCACAGAGTGTCCCCATTTGCAGCAGAAAATAAATGAACACAAGTTGAAGCGAAATCAAACTCTTTATTGATGTTCAATAAGTTTACAAGCGGCGCTAGGCCGATATTACAAGTCTCTCAAGCTCTCTCTCTGAAACATAAAAGGCGTGCCAAGTGGCTTACAAGATGGAATGATTCATGGCGATATTCCGATACATTATGTCCCGTATATGGTGCTCCAGCTCCTTGCAACGCCCCCAGGCCCAGAGATAGTTCCGCGCCTTAGCACGTTCGATGGAAGCTCCGCACCCGCCGGCGTCTCCTGCTTCCTGCAAGTAGACTGTGGGGTTATCAGTACATTGTTATGCACTGGTGGGGAGGCTAGCTCGCCCACAATGCTATCATTACCGAACACGTTCCATTTACTTTTGTGCACCATCTATCATTCATTGTCTTTCTAATCTTGCCTTAGGGTCATTTTCATGGCATATGATATAACCTATCTCGTGTTACCGATTCCATAGTGTCGCATGGAAATACATGCATAACTTACCCATACTTACCGTTCGGCCTTCCCTGTTCAAAGTAAATCAAGTTTGACAACAGTTCATATGTAAACCAAGTCATGATTCGTGTACGCATTCAGTACCGTGCTCGTGTTCCTGCCTCGGGTCCTAGCGCGTCGTGGACATTTTCTTAAATTCATTAGCACAAGTATTCATGATCATTTGGTGTGTTGTATTCCAGCCTGTTCATAAGAGCTTAATTCAGTTAACATTAGACTACTTTGATTTCAATGCAAAGACTTGCACGTGGATTGCCACCAGCAAAGCCCACCTAATCTATATGCACCGGTCGCTGGCATGACAAGCCATTTTGGACATCCAAGCCGTGGTATTTTGCAACCAACGATAGGGTGAGGACTGGCACACACCCCGTTAGTCTCTTGAAATACGCCTGCACTTACGTCCTCCGGGTGGCCGAGTCCACACCCAGGCAGCCCGTAAGCCATATTTTTTGATTTCGTCCGGACCGGCACGTCCTTCACACTCGACCATACCGCGGAATCCCTTTTCTCTACGGTCACAACATACGCCACCCCTCGCTCGTGCCGTTTGTCCATGACCATTTCGTATTAACTTGTCTTTTTAACTTAACGGCTATCTCCGCCGTAGGCTAACCCTTAGCCTTCTTACATTATCGACCAGATTGGCGTCCGTGCAGCGCGGGTAGCGAGCCCCGTTGCACGTGCCCGTCACACCTGTCGCTAACCATTCTTTTCTTTCTTATCCTTCATTCATTCTTTCTTTTCTTTCTTTCTTTCACTTGTTCGTTCGTTCATTGGTTCTTTCACATATTCGTTGATTCATTCGTTGATTCATTCATTCACTTATTCATTCATACATTTTGCAACTCCCTGTGAGGGAGTCGCCTTGGCGACCCATCGGTCCCATAGTCTTTCAATGTTGCTAACTCTACTCGGAACGACTATATCGATAGTCTTCCCGTTTCATTGTTGTAATCCATTCATTGTTTGATTGTTGAACGCATAGGGAACTTGAACGTAAGCTTGTGCCGTAGCACGAGCGTGGAGCATGGTACGAGAGTTCTCATACTTTCTATATTTCTTTCCATATTCTATACAAGCATACAAGATGGGATTATTCCCTTAGCTAGGTGCGTTGGATCATTTATTAGCATACAAGGTGTTATCGCCTAGCGATTCTCGTGAATGTGTCCGTTTTGTTATGTGTCTAGGCTAAGCAAAGACGGGTTCATCGGAGCCACCCACCTTAGCGATGTTCGCATCGGCCGAGCGATACTCCGAGCGCGCCTTTGAAAGTCTAAGTCTGGATCCATCTCGTCGGGCCAATACAAGTCTTGCATCGATTCGCATCGATACTTCATTGGGTCGAAGCAACTCTTCGGGTCGACGGCTCGTTTGAGTCGTTGCACTTGCCGTTTGGAATCGGCGTTCCGCTAGGGCGGAGCGGGTCGCTACATAATACACCACTCAAAACAAGTCTCGTCCTCGAGATTTCTTGAGTGCAGGTCATCCTACCGTTCCTTAACTCATGCCGTGTGCATACCTTAGACACTTTCCTAAGCGTATTCGTTCGATGGTATCGAACGACACTCGGTTCCATTCTAAGTTCCGTGTTGTATACGTTTGGTCGATTTTTATTGGATAGCTTCTCGCTCATTTTAGACTTGTTGTTACTTATTCAATTCAAGCATTCTTCGTATTAGTTTCTATTTCGTCGTGTCATTGGACTGGAATGGCCGTACGGGGCACGTTGTAATTCGTCAAATGCGAGGGTCGACCAAGTCTAAGAAATTTCCATCCGATTCAAGACCAAGTATTTCACTATCGTCGAGTACGTCTCCCAACCAACGATTTAATTCGTTATCCCAACTCTACTCGCGGAGCATCCATTCCTATCATTTCTATGGCCAGGACTTAATCGTACGCACTCTGCCTACACGTTCCTTTAACACGATTTCACGTTCACGACACTCTTCCATTCCCCAAGTCGTGCAAGAACTCAACGTATCACTTGGCTGGATCGTGCACGCATTCCAAGCGTCCCCAAAATACATGCATTCAACCAATCCGCATGATAGTGAGTTTGTCATTCTCACTCGAGTCGCATCGTGCACATAATTAAGCGTCCCTGAAATATATGTATGTCAGCCGAGTCTCGTGAGCAGGGTTTCCTACTCTTGATCCACTCTTTCAATTCATGCCAATCCTCAAGATCAATCCCTCGATTGTTAACTCTTGCAACAGGGCGTCTCGCCTAATCGCTAGGCCAATTCTCAAGGCTAAGTCAATGTCAGGATTGGAATCATAGTTCCCCAACAATAATGCCAACACTGACCCCAATCCTAGGGTCAAACCAAAGTCGATAATACGGGATTTTCTACCCAAGCTCGCGTCACTCAATTTCTAAACATCGAGCACGATCACCTAGTTCGCATCGAGACATTCGTTGCGCAACACAACAAATTTGAATCCGTTCAACTCACCAATCGACATACTTCATGTATCCATTCTAACCAATTCATGTATTCGATCACGAGGTCATCTAGCTCGACAATACGTTCTGCCCCAATCTCACGCGAGTCCGATTATCCACGGTGGTTCATGAATCACCACGCAACGCTCCCGCGGAATCATCATTCTTATCGGGGCGTAACTCTTGTTTGAGTTTAGACTAACTCATTTTCGATACGCGGATTGGACCTACTCAATCCTCAAGTTCAATTCTTCAACACACAATTCATTCTCAAGTCCCCCTTCGCGTCAAACCATAAGTCGAAGCATACGAGTTGCCACGCCAGGCAAGTACCGATCACTCCCGCTGTATGAATCACCATACCAGTGCTCACGCGGAGTGATTGTCCTAGTCGACGTGACGCATGTGCGAGGCTGGGGTTGCGCTCGCATAAGGCAAGGACGTCAACGTTGTGGTTGACAACGAAGTAAATCCAAGCGTTCTCATTTTCATCTAAGCCAATTCAATTCGATAGTCTAACCGTCATGCATTCAACTCTAATCCTCGAGCCAAGTCTATCTTTTCCTCGACACATTCTTAACATCCCAAATATAGCATCCAACGGAACAATGATATTTGTACGATCGTCATTCGCCGAGTCAGAGTACCCCCGAGTTATCGCATATCGATCTTTGATACGCCTCAATACCATCGACGATATGCGTAACCTGACGATCTTCCTTTGCAACCGATTTTCGAGTCGTGCGACTGATGCTATTGTCCAAGTTGGATATTCCACAATTTCCTCGATATTCAAGATCAAGTTCGATCGCTATTCCTCAAGTTCGTTTTAATATTGTTGTTCAAAACTCAAGTCATATTTCATTTTGAATCAATCCCAAATCGTACGCACGATCCTCTAAGTTTCCTCGATCAAGACCATTCACTTTCTAACATGCGTTGTCCATTCATAAGTGGTTCGGACGACATCTCGTTCGGGACATTCGAAGTCACGACCAACTAATCGTGACGCGTTCTAAGGCTTTGCGCGATCGCATCGCCTCGCCGACGTACTCGTTGTGTTTCGTAATCCTCAAGTTTCGCTCGAATGATTTTTCCAAGAACATCCATACACCACTCGGATTCGAGCCACTCGACTAGTCATCGACACTCATTCTTATTCTTCTTCGAACTTATCACATACACCACTCGGGTTCAAGCCATACGGTCTAATCCTCAATTACGTTCGTGCCATGCGCTAAGACATCCTTCAGATTCGTTCGACGAATCTCTAGCGTAGTCGCTTACGTCGTCTCGACGTACTAAGTCGTTCACACTAATCCTCAAAATCCAAGTCAATCATTCGCGTACGCCTAAGCGTTAACTCGATAGCGTTCCTATCGACATACACTCAAAGTGTATCTCCGTTCTCGATCGAGCGATACTTGATATCGCTCGCAACCCGATTGCACCCAAGAGTCGAGGTGCGCGACACGCGGACTAAGTTGTACCGCTTAACCATCCTGCACGGACTACATTCAAGTTTGCACGCTCACTCATTCTCGTTCGCAACCCGTTTGCACCAAAGGGTCTAGGTGCGCGATACTCCGTACTACTTAGCCAAAAGGCTGTGTGCATGACCATCCCGTTCGAACTATACTTCGGTCTCGTGTACTCGTTTGCTATCGTCAGCGTAAGCTTATTCAAGCACGCCTTGCGTTTGCTAACTTTTAACATCGGCTCCTTCCAACTCAAGTCCGTCGTGGTTCGGCACAAAGGCCTTCGCCTATTGGTCCCGTGCAACCGAGTACTTGTACGAGCTTTTGAAAGTATTAGACTTATTGTATGGAACATCCCAAGGCACAACGAGAGAGAGCGTATACTTTTTTTCTTCCAACCGAGCTTTCAAAACTGAGATAATCGAAATGATGTCCAAGGACGTAAAGCCGTGCTCTGATACCAATCTGTCACGCCCCGCTCCCGTAGGAGCGATCGTCCTCGCTAAGGCGTGATGCCGCACGGGCCTAGGTTGCGCCCGTGCAAGGCCAAGACCAGAAATGGCCGATTTGATTTCTAGGCCACAGAGTCGCACAGAGTGTCCCCATTTGCAGCGGAAAATAAATGAACACAAGTTGAAGCGAAATGAAACTCTTTATTGATGTTCAATAAGTTTACAAGCGGCGCTAGGCCGATATTACAAGTCTCTCAAGCTCTCTCTCTCTGAAACATAAAAGGCGTGCCAAGTGGCTTACAAGATGGAATGATTCATGGCGATGTTCCGATACATTATGTCCCGTATATGGTGCTCCAGCTCCTTGCAACGCCCCCAGGCCCAGAGATAGCTCCGCGCCTTAGCACGTTCGATAGAAGCTCCGCACCCGCCGGCGTCTCCTGCTTCCTGCAAGTAGACTGTGGGGTTATCAGTACATTGTTATGCACTGGTGGGGAGGCTAGCTCGCCCACAATGCTATCATTACCGAACACGTTCCATTTACTTTTGTGCACCATCTATCATTCATTGTCTTTCTAATCTTGCCTTAGGGTCATTTTCATGGCATATGATATAACCTATCTCGTGTTACCGATTCCATAGTGTCGCATGGAAATACATGCATAACTTACCCATACTTACCGTTCGGCCTTCCCTGTTCAAAGTAAATCAAGTTAGACAACAGTTCATATGTAAACCAAGTCATGATTCGTGTACGCATTCAGTACCGTGCTCGTGTTCCTGCCTCGGGTCCTAGCGCGTCGTGGACATTTTCTTAAATTCATTAGCACAAGTATTCATGATCATTTGGTGTATTTTATTCCAGCCTGTTCATAAGAGCTTAATTCAGTTAACATTAGACTACTTTGATTTCAATGCAAAGACTTGCACGTGGATTGCCACCAGCAAAGCCCACCTAATCTATATGCATCGGTCGCTGGCATGACAAGCCATTTTGGACATCCAAGCCGTGGTATTTCGCAACCAACGATAGGGTGAGGACTGGCACACACCCCGTTAGTCTCTTGAAATACGCCTGCACTTACGTCCCCCGGGTGGCCGAGTCCGCACCCAGGCAGCCCGTAAGCCATATTTTTTGATTCCGTCCGGACCGGCACGTCCTTCACACTCGACCATGCCGCGGAATCCCTTTTCTCTACGGTCACAGCATACGCCACCCCTCGCTCGTGCCGTTTGTCCACGACCATTTCGTATTAACTTGTCTTTTTAACTTAACGACTATCTCCGCCGTAGGCTAACCCTTAGCCTTCTTACGTTATCGACCAGGTTGGCGTCCGTGCAGCGCGGGTAGCGAGCCCCGTTGCACGTGCCCGTCACACCTGTCGCTAACCATTCTTTTGTTTCTTATCCTTCATTCATTCTTTCTTTTCTTTCTTTCTTTCACTTGTTCGTTCGTTCGTTGGTTCTTTCACATATTCGTTCATTCATTCGTTGATTCATTCATTCACTTATTCATTCATACATTTTGTAACTCCCTGTGAGGGAGTCGCCTTGGCGACCCATCGGTCCCATAGTCTTTCAATGTTGCTAACTCTACTCGGAACGACTATATCGATAGTCTTCCCGTTTCATTGTTGTAATCCATTCATTGTTTGATTGTTGAACGCATAGGAAACTTGAACGTAATCTTGTGCCGTAGCACGAGCATGGAGCGTGGTACGAGAGTTCTCATACTTTTTATATTTCTTTCCATATTCTATACAAGCATACAAGATAGGATTATTCCCTTAGCTAGGTGCGTTGGATCATTTATTAGCATGCAAGGTGTTATCGCCTAGCGATTCTCGTGAATGTGTCCGTTTTGTTATGTGTCTAGGCTAAGCAAAGACGGGTTCATCGGAGTCACCCACCTTAGCGATGTTCGCATCGGCCGAGCGATACTCCGAGTGCGCCTTTCAAAGTCTAAGTCTGGATCCATCTCGTCGGGCCAATACAAGTCTTGCATCGATTCGCATCGATACTTCATTGGGTCGAAGCAACTCTTCGGGTCGACGGCTCGTTTGAGTCGTTGTACTTGCCGTTTGGAATCGGCGTTCCGCTAGGGCGGAGCGGGTCGCTACACGTCCTGGCCATTCGAAGCATGGGGAATGGATATTATTGGTCCAATCACCCCACTTTCTTCCCGGGGACATCGCTTCATACTTGCGATCACTGATTACTTCTCCAAATGGGCGGAAGCTGTCCCACTCGCAGAAGTTAAGACTTCAAACGTGATCAGCTTCCTTAAGCATCACGTCATCTACCGCTTTGGATTGCCCCGAAGGATCATCCATGACAATGGTCCGCAGTTTGTAAGCCACGCATTCTACCGATTTTGCGATAAGCACCGTATTCAGAATGTCGCTTCGACACCGTACAACCCGGCCGCAAACGGGTTAGCAGAGGCATTCAATAAAACAATCATCAAACTCCTCAAGAAGTTTGTCTCCTCCAACAAGCGCGACTGGAATGAGAAGCTCGGCGAATGCTTATGGGCTTATCGTACCACAGTTCGAACAGCCACCGGGAATACACCATTCTCCCTAGTGTACGGGAGTGAGACAGTTCTCCCATTAGAGACTCAAATACCCTCACTCCGCGTCGCCCTCACTTATCAATTGACAACGGATGATAACTACCGACGTCGACTACAAGAGTTGGAGGCCTTAGATGAAAAGCGCCTCCTAGCTCAACAAAGGATCGAGCTATACCAAGCACGTATTTCAGGGGCCTTCAACAAGAAGGTCAAAGTCAGAACATTCCAAGTGGGCGATCTTGTTCTGGCAGTCCGGAGGCCAATGGTCATGACTCACAAGACCGCCGGCAAGTTCCAGCCAAAATAGGAAGGTCTATTTGTCATCGAGGCCGTGTTCTCCAATGGTGCTTACCGCCTCGCCAAGCAAAACAGAGAATTGCTCATGTTGCCTGTCAACGACAAGTTCCTGAAGAAATACTATGTTTAAACAACATTCTCCAGATCATCGAGTCACGTACCCGCTGGTACCACTGAACTCACCCCCATAATTTTTCAGATTTTCGAGTCATGTACCCGCTGGTACCCCTGAACTTACATCCTGGTCACTCTTTTGAAAGAAAGTCATGTATAACCATACCGCTGAACTTTCTTCCTACAAGAGATCCTCCCTCATAACCCACTACCCGCACTCCCAGTGCACAAAAAGGGTAACGGGTCCACAACCTTCCAAGACGACCATGTCTTCATCACCTCTGAGTCGTCCCATTTCTGCCAAAAACAAATCACCCCTTACATAGAACTTCCATGTCCTCATTACCTCTGAGTCGTTTTATGTGCCCTCCTTCATTGAGCTCACTCCTGTCATGTCCTCATTACCTCTGAATGGGAAGGCTCCGTCGAAGAAACCTTCATACTTACTATGTCCTCATTACCTCTGAGTAAGTATGATGATCCCCTTTTCAACCTGTTACCTGTACCCACAACCGGAGTACACCAAGGGTAGTGGGTCCACAAATGTCCTCTGTTGACCACAAATGTCCTCTGTTGACCACAAATGTCCTCTGTTGACCACAAATGTTCTCTGCTGACCACAAATGTCCTCTGCTGACCACAAATGTTCTCTGTTGACCACCAACACCCTCCGTCGAGTTCGATCCTACCATGTACTCATTACCTCTGAGTAGGAAGACTCTACGTTCAAAAAAAAAAAACTTTCCTACTTGCCATGTCCTCGTTACCTCTGAGCAAGTATATCAGTTCCCCTTCATCCTATTATCCGTATCCTAAACCAGGGTATGCCAAGGGTAATAGGCCCACAAATATCCTCGGCCAAATTTCTTAACACAAGTCTACCACCTCACCATGCCCCAGGAGCCCAGCTGCTCTACGTCATTCCTTTTCTCAATACCAAGAGCACCCATGACCACTTTGCTATGGCTGCTTCAGGTATCCTGACCGAAACTTGTTATCTCTACCTAAAACCAAGGTACGCCATGGGTAACAGGTCCACAAATATATCCCCTATGCGGGGGAGAACATCACCGCAATATCACAAGCATAGCAGGTAATACAAATGAAGGGTAGAATTGAAAGTACTCTTTATTTGAAGGAAGAAAAAAGCATCACATATTTCGGGACCACGTCCCTTTCAAAAAAAAAAGAGAAGGGCAAACGAGAGGGGGAAGGTCTGAAGAAGAAGAAAGAAAATAAAGAAGACTTCTCTCTCTTCAAACTCCCCCCTATTTATAGGAAGACGGGAGAAGGAGGACACGTGGGCCAATGACCGACTCATGAAGAGCGAAATCGACTCCTTGGGTTTCGTCTCCAAGATTCACCCAAGGCGTCAAATCCGAAGGATTTAATGAGCTGACCCTTGGGATTCCCCCCTACAAAAACGGTGCTGAAACGACTTTGAGGTAATTAAAGACCCGCACACGTGGTGAGAAGCCATGCAGCTTAACAATCTCCTGCGGCCAAATCACCTATGCGGCAGAAACTACTATGCGGCCAAGATCTCTATGCGGTCAGGGTTTTATACGCGGCTCGAAAAAATATAGCCATGCTTCTTATTCAAAGTATTTCAATTTTGCAAATTGAAAACTTTGAAGGGGGTCTTGTAGAAGCATGGAAAATACTAAAGAAAATGACTCATGCGGCCAGGAAAGATCCATGCGGCTCAGAAAACGCATGCGGTCCAGGGAGTCATGTGGCATAAGGAGCTATGCGGCCTGTCACGCCCCGATCCCGCTAGGGTCGTCCGTCTTGCTTGGATCCCTGCGGGATCGATCGTCCTCGCTAAGGCGTAATGCCGTGCAAGCCTAAGTTGCGCTTGCACAAGGCCATGTACCTGCACAAAAACAACTAGTCAAGCAAAAACACACGCACGCACCCATTAGTCAAGCAAAACACACGCACGCACCCATTGCAGAAAACCAAATGTTGGACACAGATATTTGAAATAGAAATACTCATTTTATTCATAGCTTGTTTGGAATACAAGTACAAAGCTTTGTGAAACTCAGATTTTGCCTTATAATTTGGCTACAAGATTCTCTTTGAAACACCCTTTTTGAAAATAGCCACAATGCCCATACATCATATCCTTTATTACAAGCTGGAATTGAAAGACACCTTTAAAGGAAATGAAAACTGGAAACTTGTAATTGACTGAAATGAAAAGTAGCTTCGAGGCGATCCACAGCTCTACTGGGCTAGACGAGCTTCGGTGCCTCACTTGAAATCCCCCTGTCTCCTTTTGCTTTCTGAAAAGGATGCCCACAACGTGGGTCAGCACACATCATATACTGGCGAGCGGCTTTTGGCCGAACTCGCAAATCTCTGCACTAAATCAATATGTTGAGCTAACATTTACTAGTGATCTTTCTACTTGTCTAGGTTCTTTTTAACAATTCATAAGAACATGACAGTAGAATATATCAAAACCAACTTACCAACGCCGGCAGTCATCCCTGCACAAAACATGTTAGCACAATTTGCATATAGAGTAATTCATGTTCATTCTTGCAGATATTGAAGTTGTCATTCGGGTCATGCAGGTGGACTATTCTACATGTTGGTCCATGGGTTTTCCCCATGATTAGCCGCTGTGACTCTTTGGTTCAGCTCGTCGCTAAGGACTCAGATCGACTCCCATTTTCACATGGAGGCCCTAATCTCTCCTAGGCCGAGCGGTTCCAGGTGCCCCCAGATACCACCCGAGAGACAAATATTTCCTTGTATACAAGTTGTCCGAGACCAAATGCATGCTCTAGCCGTTCTATCAGATGAGACACACTTGGACTTATGCACAGGTATACGACACGTTTGATTCGTGCCTTCAGGTTCATCTCATATTCAAGCAGACAGGTGACAAGCAGATGATCATTCTTATCGAGCAGATAGAGTAGCAACATGTATTCTTGCATTTGATTCAATTCAATTATCTTTTCTTATCTTTTGTGGATGTGGTATCGTTGATCATTGGGACAAGGCAACAGAGTGGACTAGAGATCATTTTTTTTTATTAGGCGTACAGATCAATGTCTGTTCGGTTGAAGCAACTCACCGAGATGAATCTTAATTGAGAGAAGGAGGGACTTCACGCGCCGTTCACGAACAATTCACGCGGCCTGCATTGGCACCAACAATTGATTAGCATACTTCGTCTCTTTCTCTCAAGATTCGGAATGAATGCGAATTGCGATGAAAGCGAACAATGAAAACCAATCATCGAAAACCAACACGAAAACGCATTCATCAAAACCAAGCAGCGAAGAGAAAACATTCAGCAAAAACTCTTGGATTCATTTCAATAGAAGCCAATCCATCAATTGGAAAGGTTCATTGCATTTCATCCGTGATCAATCGATACCGGCAAAGGTTTCACCAAATACTCAGTTCGAGACTGAGTCAGCAAGCCGTAGGTATTACATAGTGGACCGCAAGGAGCGGGGCACTACATAATAACCCACCGAGAAAAAGTTTTGTCCTCAAAACTTAAGATACAGACTCACCTCCACTTGTGTTGCATTCTGGGTCAAGCAACGTGGAGAGATTGAAGACACGAGCGTTGGTCCGCTGCGGCTGGATGTGCGGTTGGTCTCTAAGCGGCGGTGGGCCTGGCAGTTGCCCACGCTCTTCAGTGTCATCTTTATTCTGATCCGTTCATTTCTTTTTCGGGCAATATTTGACTGAATGGCCCTGTTGGCCACAACGAAAACAAGCGTTGTTAGCGGCACGACAGTCCTCTTTGACGTGCCCACTCTTGCCACAGTGACTGCAACTCTGGCCATTCACATAGCGGCAGTCTTCTTTGACATGCCCTCGCCGACCGCAGAAGCCGCATACAGGCTTGTTGTTTTGTTCCCCGTCAGTCTTTTTCTCTCCGTCATGATATCTCTTGGCGGGCTGATTCCGACTGTTCTGCGCTTTGTTGGACGCTTTCTTCTGCTCGAACTGTTCCACCTGGAGCGCCGCCTCAAAGGCTTGAGAATAGGACTCGCATTCTCGATTCAGCACACTTAACTGGATGTCGTAATTCAGACCTTCCACGAATCGATTTATGCGAGTCTGTTCCGTGGGGAGCCAAGCAGCGGCAAAATTTGCCAACTTAGCAAATTCAGATTCATAGTCCTCCACGGACATATCCCCCTGTTTTAGCGTGATGAAGTCATCCTCCATCTTCTTGCTCATGGCTCGAGGCAGGTATTGATCCAGAAACGCCTTCTTGAACAAGGCCCATGATATCTTCCCATTTCCAGCAGTTGCGAGAAGCGCCGGCTTCTTCGCCTTCCACCAATCCTTCGCCCGCAGCCGTAGGAGCATAACGGCACAAATTACCTTTTTGCTACTTGGAACTCCTATGAATGCGAACAGAGTCTCGATTTTATCTATCCAGTCCATCACCTTGTCGGGTGACGTCCTGCCTTCAAATTCCGGAGGTTTCGCGTCCAAGAAGTCCTTTGGCTTAAAGGATTTGTGCCCTTGTGCCGGCTGGGGCTCATCACCCTCCACGGGTTGAATCTCGGGCGTCCCCGTTGGTTGGTTCGCTGCGGTGGCATCTCGATTGGTCGCAAGCGCCGTGACAAGCTGAGTCAAGGCATCCAACTGTTTTTGTTGGGCAGCCGCTCGGGCCTCATGTATCTGATTTCTTTCCTCATTGTTCTGTCTCTGTAACTCCAACATGTTCATGATACGTTCTACCGCATCGGTCGAGCCAGATGGACGAGGAGGAGCCATTTCTCTACAAAATAGTGTAACTTTTGTCAGTCTCATAAAATATTATGGACTTATTGTATGGGGCATTGGTTTTCATAACTCAAAATCGGGACTCTTTTGAAAGCCGTCAAAGTACTTATATATACTTTTTGAAAACGATATTTGCAAGAGGCCAAGGACGTAAAACTGTGCTCTGATACCACTTTGTCACGCCCCGATCCCGCTAGGGTCGTCCGTCTTGCTTGGATCCCTGCGGGATCGATCGTCCTCGCTAAGGCGTGATGCCGTGCAAGCCTAAGTTGCGCTTGCACAAGGCCATGTACCTGCACAAAAATAACTAGTCAAGCAAAAACACACGCACGCACCCATTAGTCAAGCAAAACACACGCACGCACCCATTGCAGAAAACCAAATGTTGGACACAGATATTTGAAATAGAAATACTCATTTTATTCATAGCTTGTTTGGAATACAAGTACAAAGCTTTGTGAAACTCAGATTTTGCCTTATAATTTGGCTACAAGATTCTCTTTGAAACACCCTTTTTGAAAATAGCCACAATGCCCATACATCATATCCTTTATTACAAGCTGGAATTGAAAGACACCTTTAAAGGAAATGAAAACTGGAAACTTGTAATTGACTGAAATGAAAAGTAGCTTCGAGGCGATCCACAGCTCTACTGGGCTAGACGAGCTCGGTGCCTCACTTGAAATCCCCCTGTCTCCTTTTGCTTTCTGAAAAGGATGCCCACAACGTGGGTCAGCACACATCATGTACTGGCGAGCGGCTTTTGGCCGAACTCGCAAATCTCTGCACTAAATCAATATGTTGAGCTAACATTTACTAGTGATCTTTCTACTTGTCTAGGTTCTTTTTAACAATTCATAAGAACATGACAGTAGAATATATCAAAACCAACTTACCAACGCCGGCAGTCATCCCTGCACAAAACATGTTAGCACAATTTGCATATAGAGTAATTCATGTTCATTCTTGCAGATATTGAAGTTGTCATTCGGGTCATGCAGGTGAACTATTCTACATGTTGGTCCATGGGTTTTTCCCATGATTAGCCGCTGTGACTCTTTGGTTCAGCTCGTCGCTAAGGACTCAGATCGACTCCCATTTTCACATGGAGGCCCTAATCTCTCCTAGGCCGAGCGGTTCCAGGTGCCCCCAGATACCACCCGAGAGACAAATATTTCCTTGTATACAAGTTGTCCGAGACCAAATGCATGCTCTAGCCGTTCTATCAGATGAGACACACTTGGACTTATGCACAGGTATACGACACGTTTGATTCGTGCCTTCAGGTTCATCTCATATTCAAGCAGACAGGTGACAAGCAGATGATCATTCTTATCGAGCAGATAGAGTAGCAACATGTATTCTTGCATTTGATTCAATTCAATTATCTTTTCTTATCTTTTGTGGATGTGGTATCGTTGATCATTGGGACAAGGCAACAGAGTGGACTAGAGATCATTTTTTTTATTAGGCGTACAGATCAATGTCTGTTCGGTTGAAGCAACTCACCGAGATGAATCTTAATTGAGAGAAGGAGGGACTTCACGCGCCGTTCACGAACAATTCACGCGGCCTACATTGGCACCAACAGTTGATTAGCATACTTCGTCTCTTTCTCTCAAGATTCGGAATGAATGCGAATTGCGATGAAAGCGAACAATGAAAACCAATCATCGAAAACCAACACGAAAACGCATTCATCAAAACCAAGCAGCGAAGAGAAAACATTCAGCAAAAACTCTTGGATTCATTTCAATAGAAGCCAATCCATCAATTAGAAAGGTTCATTGCATTTCATCCGTGATCAATCGATACCGGCAAAGGTTTCACCAAATACTCAGTTCGAGACTGAGTCAGCAAGCCGTAGGTATTACATAGTGGACCGCAAGGAGCGGGGCACTACACGGCCTGAGGCATTCCATGCGGCTCAGAAGACACGTGGCCTGACAGTGCTCCCCTCCGACCCATGCTGCATTAATTGCTTTGACGGCTGACCCCTCTGAAAAGTTGACAGCCCTGCCACAAAAGCAGGTAATTATGACTCTGTCATAATGATGACTCTCTGGGGAAGAGAAAGAAATCTCTGACATAATCCCCCGAGAGCAATAAAATGCCATGTGGCCTTGCCATGTGGGCGTGCTTATGCGGCTCGAAGCGAAGACTTCCCATGCGGTTCAGAATGAAGCCGTCCTATGCGGCTCAGCCCGAAATAGTCTCATGTGGCTCAAGTGGAAGCATCCCTGTGCGGCTCGAGAAGACCATGTCCATGCGGCTCAGGCAGATGCACCTCTATGCGGCTCGCAAGGATCGCCTCCATGCGGCTCACTACCCGTCATATGGTTCAAAAGACTGAGGGAGGGGGCCACTACCCGAACAGCCCTGACACGTGGCCCAAATCTTATGCGGCCCAAATATTATGCGGCCCAAATCTTATGCGGTTCAAATCTCACCAGTACACGTGTCCTGAGCCGAACAATTTCCCAGATTTATTACAATCCAAGATTGGGCCAAATCCCAATAATCTGGGACACGTGGCAGGAGAATAAATCTAATTTATTCGTAGATATCAGAAGATCATTATTAGAAAGATTTATTCCAATCAGCATTTATTGCTAATGGGATTTGGTGTAATCTACACCTAATGGCTCGGATTCGTCACGATCAGAAACGAACGACCTGGATTGATCGATCCCCAGGCCGCCGCCATATCCAAGAGCTAATCATTGGCAACCCTAATGATCACATCCCTATTATAAATAGCAAGGTGCCATTCCCTTGCGAGATATACAATATCAGAGAGAAACACGCATATACAGAGAGACTTCCCCCATAGTCAGAGAGGGAATACACAGAGAGAGAGAGAAGCCCGAAGAGCAATAAAGAGGAAGGACAAGAAGAGCATTTCTCCATCAACGCCAACCATCTTTTTACAGGAGCCAAAGCTGCGTACCGATCGTCCAAGGAGTAAGGCAGAGCGGCCGTCGCTTTCTCGAGCCTCTATCGTCACCCCCCAGAATCAAAAATAAACAATTGTACTTAGACTGCTGTACCTAGGTTTTCGTCCCTAGGCTTTCTTTGTACAAGCGAGTTTGTAACGTGAAGTAAAAGTCCGGTCCTCCGATAATTGTTCTGTTCTTTTATATTTCATGGCAAACAATATTCTTGATTGAATAGTGTAGTACATATTGACTATATTCCTGTCAGATATTCATGTTACCATGCAAGTAGAGGATTATGCCTAACTTGACTGATTGATCGTCCATGTATCCTGACAGGACTACTCGTATCCGTGCTGACATAAATATATTCATGTTATTGCACCGAGGTGCTATTTTGCGCACTACGGTGCTGACATGTTCTTAATATATCCTACACATGAATGTTATATTCTAGATTATCATGTATTCTTGCACGGATACCCATGCAGTCGATTAGTAATGGTAGCATGGTTAGATTGTATGATTGATTGCTATATTACGCTTAGGATGAATCTAGATTGGAACCTTCGAGAACCAATGCGAATTCACACCCAGCATACTCGTACTATGATATGATATTTAGGAGGGTGACTGTGTGACCACGACACGAGATCCTACATAATTGTATGGTTAATTAGGTAACTGAAAACTTGTAGATACATTGGGAGGTAACGGGATCCCAAAATCATGTATTGCTAGCCACATCAGATATCGTATATCATTCATCTCAATAGAGTGCAATATCTGACTATTAGTACATTAACTGACTGAGTATCTACCCTATAGGAGCAGTGAGACTATTACTGAGTTTACTTAGCCCAGTGGCCTCATGAGGGACTATGGCATATTGCTTATATTCTTATATATACTCATGTCGTGGCTAGTCCCACTTAGATATTACATTATCTGAGGATTCATTTACTATTGCATTTTCAAGTAATCATATATCACATAGCAAGCCGTAGAACTAATTGGCCGATTACTTAAACCTGTTGTATTTAATCTACATCAGTATAGGGACATGGATTCTTGCGATGTGGTGGTTCAACCCTCATCCTTGTTTGGTTATTGGACTATTGCATTACGATAGGCTATGGATCGTAGCTACGACACAAGCATCTTGTAGCTGACCATAATCGAGGTATATACTCTATCTCGGCATGGTACAATGCCTTTTGTCCTTGTTTAGCGTAAGGGTGCCATACTGCCTCGATGATGGTATACATACCTAAGCTATGGAACATGTAATTACTTATGTATTTATTGGGTTTGTTTTATTCACTCGTGCTTCCTTGTGGTACTTGTTATTTGGGGTCTGACACCTATGGTTTTGTTTGCCAGATCTAGTAGCTGAGTCTGAGGATCTAACATATTTTCTCCTAACTGATGGCTCACATTAGGAGGATAGCCGCCGAGGTGATTGAGTGGTTTTCTTCTTCACCACTCTTATAGCATTTTGTATCTTTTAGGCATTTAGTCACATGAACCTGTTTAGATTGATATTATGGATATATATTTTTCATATGATTGTACTTATTCAGACTGCACCTGTCATGTATTATTGATATTGTGCTACCTTTTCATTTTGTATAGCTAGCATCATGATTATTTTGATAGAGCGTTGGGGACGCCTTATTGCTTTATCTTATATGTTCTATATTTTATGTTTTTTGTATTGACTGATTAAGACATAATTACATATCTTGTGAGGTCATAGGTGTCACGTCCCAATTTCATAGAGTCGTTCGTCCTCGTATTGATCTTTGGGAATCGATGTAATGCCCTGCTCCGCACGTTGCATTATGATGAGTCATTGACTCAAAGAGTTACATTAACCCAAAGAATGTATCGAGTCGGATCGATGCAAAGCGTTAAGTTGCCCGAAAGAAAACATTGAGTCAGTTCGTAGATCTATTAAATCGAATCGACGCAAATCATAAGTTCGATTCGAAAAGTATTGATTTTAGTTGGTTTCATGTGCAGGCTAAGCTTTTATGCTGAATTATAAGAGGTTGATCTTTTTCCTTATTTGCAACGAAGTCTGATGAAACCAAAGCATCACTTCGTAACGGATTAAGGTATAGGCACAGTAGGCCAAATCAGTTAGGTAGTTCAACGGAGCACGAAGGGCTCGAATGGCTAAGTCAAGAAGAGTTGGTCGTGCAACAAGTTAAGGAATCGAGCCACATCGGCTCAGAAAAACGACAAAGAAAATTGGCATAAGGTGGAAGAATTTAGACCCTTATTTCATGCCTAATTAAAATATACTTTTGTATGCTAAGTTAAGTGATCGAGTCCACGGGCGTGGCTCGAATGAGAGAATTTATAATGCATGTCGAATACTAAGAATATTGAGGCGAAACGTGCATGAATCAAAATAGAAAATAGGATAAATGTATCAACGAGTGCATCAAATACACGAGTCACAGGGCATTGAACAATTGAATCAAAACGTGCCTCAAGGCATGAGTCATAGTACTACTATCAAAGGCGTGCCTCCGTGCGCGAGAGTTAGAAAGGCTAGAACATTGAAAGACTATATCGATGATTGTGCCTTAGTGTACGGGCTGTAGAACATTGAATACTTTGTCGAGGCGTGTCTCAGTGCATGAGTTGGAGGAAAATAACATAAGTCTAGCGCATTGAAAGATATAATTCGTGTGTGAAGTAAGCAGTTGTGGCACAAATGCCATGGAACTATCAAATATAATATACTACATTGAAATGTTTGGGACCTTCTAGTCGTTCATTTGGACATTGAATCGAGGCGACGAAACATCGAAAGAAAGAATGAAATCATAAAAGAAATAATGAAAAGGAAAGAAAGAAAAAAAGAAAAAAAGAAAGAAAATGAGAAATACAAGATGATGGAAGTCTGAGTTTCAGACTCAGACTATGATTGGTTGTATGAGTTAGACGCGTATTGCATGGTCGAATAGACTTGCGTATATAGCCCATACACGGGTATGTGATTTCCCTCGAACGGGGTATGCTGGGGCGCCGCGACCGTTCAGCCTAGGAAGGATGGTTATCATTTGTTGGTGCACATCTTTTGGATACGAATTACAATCGACTACTGATGTGATAAGCCACAATAGCCGGTAAGTTTGGCGTCCTTCGGATATAGGTATAGCAACCCGTATGGGGAGGATGTCGGGTTACCCAATTTGAGAAGAGAATATAGTCCATTCTGGCATCATGAATGTTAGTGACCTTCATATAGATAGGGGCGGTGGGCTGAATAATGTAGGTACACATATCCTGCATAAAAGATCCCTTATAACATGACAGGAAAAGATGGTAGGCATATTCACCTTGCTTCGATGCAAGGGCAAATGCGACAATGTTGGTAAGAAGTCATCACGAAACAAAACAATATTGATATATGTTGCCTGCTTGCTTACGTGAATCAATGATAACATGCTTGTCATGAAATACATGCTTTACTACTTTCGAATATGCACCATAAAATCGATCCCAAGGCAAAGATAGAAAGATCATAAGTTAAGCTACAAGATTCATAAATATACTTAATATCGGTTTAGTAGAGTGGGTCTTATCAGTACGCCAGAGGATTAGTGGTGATCCTCCACTAGTTTGCTTGTAGGATGCAGGTAATGGTTTGCTCACGGCGGAGCTTAGCTTGGATGCTCTAAGGCATGAAATGTAGTGCACTATCCCTACATCATGCTCTCTTTTTATCTATAGGGTGCGCGAGAAAGGAACACTGTCGCTACCGATTCAGTCAGAACCGGTAGGTCAGGATCGATTGAATCGGTCGAATGGGAATGATTGAATTAAGATCATTTTCTCGTTATGGAAAGGTTTATTCGAAATCAAGTCCCATATTCAGCGGGTTACACCTCGAGGATAGACTCTACGGCTGAGTCGGAAGAGACCTCCCATTTCTCTTCTTTTCATGCCGCACTTGCTCTTTGGCTTTGGTTTTCGAGAATGCATTTTCGTGAATTATGGCTTGCATTTTCGAACTTCGCATTCGTATCAAACTACTTGAATCGGACATTGTTCTGACCACTTGCTTGTACTATTTTAGGTGATCGTATACGCAACATCTAGCGCAATCAACCGATCTCTCGCCTCAAATTTTTTTAGATGAGTAGCCGACCCTTCTTCCCTCGACCCTCTTTTCTCCAAAGAATTGTCGATACAAAATATGCTATGCTAGATGTAAATGCAATGACACAAAGGCTTATTCTAATAAACTGTTGCACGACATCTCATATATACGGGCTATAAAATTGGTTATCATATAACTGTTGCGTGCTTGCTTAATACCATGCTATATAGAACTGTGCTAAGAAAAGATTGAATCGATTAAATGAATGTCGCAACAATACCATGAAACGTGCCTTGAATAACTTGTTAACTTAGCACGGTCATGGACAACTTGTGCACAAGGACGATTGTTCCTTCAGACGGTATCCCGAGGCCCCGGGACCGATCCAGCCTAGAAAGAAACACGGATAGCAATGCTGGATGCATGCCACGGTAGGCAGTAGCTTTCAATGGGGCTCGTTACCTGCACTGAAGGACCTCTGTCTAACCAAGCTACATGTCCAGGATGGCTTGTCATGCCAGTAACCTTCACAAATGCACTCCATTGTATTCCATCAATATCAATATGACAGAGAAGAACATAGTAAGTTTTATACTGCAACAGCAAGCTCTACCATGGGTAAGATCTATCTAATTTATGCTATTATGCCTTCCAAATGCTTTCATGAATTGATTAGGATGGCTAGAAAGCTCACCAAATATATGCATGATTGTTTACTAAATTTCTTGAACTAAATGAGATCACATACATAATTAGCCACCCACAAGTACATGTTGTAACACCCCAGAACCAGAATACTGGTGTAACGCCCCAGTCCCAAAATACGTAGGACTAGATACGTAGACATGCCAGCTGTATTCATACGAAGTATACTCCAATATATGGAATCCTCGTATGAATACATAAGCTATAAAATGTAGTAGAACCATAACTAATCTCATCCACAGAATAAAAGATATTATATAATCAACTATGAATTGTCTTGATACAATATGTTGGGCGGAGACAAATCCACTACCAACAAAATAAGAAAATGAAATACATGGAAAATGAAATGAGTGGCGAGCGAAGCGAAGACGATCCAAATGCAATCATCCTCGAAGAAGTAGCAATGAACACGGCTAGAGCTAGAACACCTGCGAAAGACAATAGCACACACCTGGCAAGACAACCAGGTCCTCAGAGGGACGTAACAAGACACATAATAGCATGCCAAATAAACTGAATAAACATCGCTCAAATAAATAAGTAAATCGAATTTATAACATGGTCCAATACGCACCTACTGAACGAGCGTACCATCCCCCCAACCAAACAAGGACAGGAGATGGTAAACTAATTCACGGCGACGTATCTTCCCATGCTATGAATCCAATATGGTATCCGGACCCCAACAAGGTTCAATACCTTCTCATCGAAGTAGTAAGTCACACCTACAACCAAACAAGGACAAGATGTGACGAACTAATCCGCGACAAGTTATTGTTCCAAGTCACGGTCAGATACAAGTACCCAAACCAAAAGTACTCGTACCTAACGGATAGGGTAGCCTACCGTTCTAAGTGAAATGTAGTTAAGAACAATCCTTCCTACGCATGGGCCCTGGCTAAATAGGATCGGCGTAGTCCCCCTTTGGGCACCAGAGGCCCCATCAGGAAGACCATGACGTTCCGCAGAATCGTCAGTGGCCGTCAGGAATCATGGCTCATCAACCCCGTATCTCCAGCGGAGAGTCCGGGTCACAAGGGAAGTGCATCGAAGCCCATAAGCTAAGGAATTGTCCTTCCCGCCCAATGCCTACTGTGTTGTATCCACAACACAAACCACTATAACCGCTAAGTCAAACTAGCATGCAACATCTATTAGCGGTTATTCCTATCGCACGGTTTGTACGTACTGGTGGCCAGCCAATCACGTACTTCCGTGTTCTACATGCGACACACAACTTCGTGTTTATAACGTGTCAAGGCCAATGAATGCAACACACAAGGTGGTCCCTTAAATCTAGGTTTAATTTGTAAGAAAGGTAATACACAGCAGAAAATATAAATGAACAATAAGTTCTAACAGTTATGCCATGTATCACAGTTTATTTTGCATAAAGAAAATAAATAATGCATGAAATATGAGCTAAAATAATTAAACAGCGAATGGCAAGGTGTCTTGCCTGATAGTACGCCTGGTGTGCTGCGAAGATCAATGTGGCACGAGCTGCGACTTTGGTGTAATAACTACACAAGGGGACCTCTGTTGATGACACGAACAGTTCTATTGGGTCCAGAAGGGTCGAATTTAGTTAGGGTGGACATAAGGTAGTCTCGAAATAGGCGAAGGAATAGGAACAACAGGACTTGGATACGGACATGAGAGAATTTAAAGGAATAATGGATAAATAAATATTTATATATACGATTTTTAGAAAATATTTATAATTCCTAAAACTGGTTTTTATAAGTCAAAATAAGTATAAGAAAAATACTCGCAGTCAAGAAAAAATCATTTTTTTTGGATAAAAATACTAAGTTTGTAAATTCTCGTTTTTGACAGAAACGATGTTTGATAAAATACTTTAGATAGATATATGAAAAATCTAGGAAAACATTTTTAGGAAAAACATTAAAGTTGTCCAAATACCCTTTTGAGGTCAAAACAATGAAAACGCAAAACTGTATTTTTGCTTCAAAAATATTTTCTGAAAAATTTACATTAATGAAATAATTAAAATAATACTAATTTTTTTAATAATAATAATAATAATAATAATAATAATAATGATAACACATAATACATAACACATAAAATATAAATATAATTAAGCTAAACACTAATGTAATAAAATTTCTAAACCAAATTGAACAACAACAATTGTTGTTGCTGTCCCTGAAATTTATAAAAATCAATGATAATAATAATAATAAATGTACTAATAATAATAAAAATGATAACATAGTAATAATAGTAATAAAAATAATGATAACAATAATAATAATACAGTAATAATAAAAATAATAATTTATGAAGAAATATCCCAACTGTTCTTCGAGAACAGTGAGAGCATACGAAAAATAAGAAGAAAAAGACAAAGAAACAAAAACAAAAAAAATAAAAGAACAGAACATCCCATCAAAACAGAAGTTAAAGCTAACTTCTCCATCAGTAAGAGGGAGAGAGAGAGAGAGGATTGAGAGAGAGAGGATTGAGAGAGGGAAGCTACGAGGGAGAGAAGTACGGAGCGGGAGAGAAGAAGGGGGGTCCGGCGGCGAGGGTCAGTGAGCGGCGACGAGCGGGAGGAGTCGGAGGAGTAGGCGGAAGGGACTGGAGTCGGCGGGAGAGGGCCGGAGATGGTCGGATTCGGCGAACGAGCTCGGGAGAGCACCACCGAGCGCCGGAGGAGGGTTTCGCGCGCGGCGGAGGAGATGGAACTCGTCGGCGGGAGAGGAAAGGACGGGCGGCTAGGGTTTCTGGCCGGGGAGAGGCGGCGATCACGGAGCGGATGTTGGTGGAGGCTCGGACGGCCGAGATCCGCGACGGAGGAACGGCATGGAGGGTGCATGCGCCTCCGGCGCGGTGGCGACGGTGGTGCTCGCCGCGTCGGGGTCGGGAGGCGGAGCAACGCGGAGAGGGGCGGCGATGGGCGCAGCGGAGGGAAAAGATGGAGCGGACGGTTCGGGGCTCACCGTTACTGGGCGGCGGAGGAAGGCGGTTCGCCGGAGTGGCGGCCGAAGGTAAGTCCGGTCGGTGGTGGTGTCAGTTTATTTATTTGTGTTTTTCTTCTTGCTTCTCTTTATGGGGTTTTTCGGCTGTGTACATTTGGTCGAGGGTGGTGGTGTTCATGGGGTCGGGGATGCCGACGGTGGTGGTGGTGACGGTTGGGCTGTGCTCGGGGTGAGTCGGCAGGAGTGACGGGGTGGTTCTGACGTTGGCGTTTGGCCGGGTGAGGTCGTTGTGATGATGCTGGTGGTTGCCGTGGTGTACGGTCATCGGGGACGGGTTGGTGGTTGTGTCGGGGTTCGACGGGGGTGTCGTCGTTGGGTGTGGCAGTGGTGTCGGGGACTGTGGCGGTTTGGTTGTGGCAGTGACGGGCTGTGGCGGGGCTGTTAGTGTGACGACGACGACGACGGCGGTGACGGGGTGGTTTGGACGAGGCCGGGGTGACGAAGCCGACGGGTCGGGGATGTGGCGAAGGCTGGGCGTAGACGGGAAGACGAGGTCGGGGCACTCGGCTTGGATGGGTAGAATAGGTTTAGACTAGGAATTAATTTTGTCGGGGGTGTCCGACACGGAAGAGAATAATGTAATTGTAAATAAATTGGAATAAGAATTTGATGGTGGAACACGGACACGAGGCACTGCACTTGTGGATGGTGGAATTTTGTGGAAGAATAACAAAAGTTGGAGGAGTACCTGCCTATTTATAGGATGTGGGAATTCCCAATTAGATATGGACTAGGATATTTAAACCCAAATTAGATAAACCAATCTATTAAATTCAAATCCAAATCCAAATGCAAATCCTATTTAAATTAAATCCCTTTAGTTTAAAATCAAATCAAATAATCCAATTCCAAATATAGATACTAGTTTAATCTATTTAAATAATTCCAAACATTAAATCAAGATTTAATTGGCCAAAATAACTTCCAAAAATATTTTTCAAAATACTAATAATAATAATTTCGAAAATAATAAATATTTTTAAATATCTTTTTGAACAATAAAATACTACTATTAATAAATTTCGAAAATTATACTTTTATTTAAAATAGACCAATAAATAAATAACGAAATATTTGTATGCAACAAATATCCTTTACATAATTAGGCTTTTCTAGTATACAAAATATTATTTATTATTAATAACTTTTTAGAAACAAAAGGCTTTTTATAGCAAGAATAATAATTATATAATTTTGAAAGTGTATATTAAAATAGAAAAGAAGATGTTTTTATAAAATATGTATGCTCGCACATATTCGTACTCGTCGAGCAAACGAAAATTTCGCATACGACGTATAATACGATTACGTGACATACAGTACCAAAAATTTTAAATCCATGCAAATTAATAAATTAAAAAAAATAGTAGAAATTTAGGGGTTTTACATCCTACCCAACTTAAAAGAATTTCGTCCTCGAAATTGAGGATTTGTAGGGGGGTGAGAGGACGCAAGGGGGAAGAAGGCACAATGGTAGATAGAAGGGTTTAAAGAAGTTTACATGGTCGTAGTCTAGGTTGAGGATATGATTAAGAGACGATTGTAATCACTTCTTAAATTCGAGTGATTAGAAAGTCAATATTGTGGATTTAGGGTCGAGGGAAAGGACGAGTAGTTAATGCAAAGATATAGGCACATTGAGTGTTAATGGTCACAAGAGATTGGATAGCTAGAGGAACTTCTAGCACCATGTTTTCGTCCTTCTAAAATGGGTGAAGGCGAGAGCAATATAGAGTTCGAAGGAAGCGTTATCGAATACGAATACGTGATTCAAAGGCGACCGAAAAATTTCAAAAAGAATTTTCAAGGCAGTCGTGGATGGGATTCTAGAGGACAAGTTTAGCTATGTCCCACCCACGTAGAACGATAGATAAAAGCGAACCAAAGTGCACTTGGTTGATCAGACCATTATGCACCGGTTCTGATTAGACAACATGTTAGTGGGAGCTCTTCCAATAACATATGTCTTGAACAAGCTCGATAAAAGATAAGCTTGCAAAAACTAGGCTACATTAGCATCATTTAGTCAAATGGTAAATACATAGGCACGAGAGATTAAGATTTAAGAAGGTAGAATGATTCTAGGGCATACAGTCGTCCTATAGTCTTCTTGTCCAAGTCCTTGGTTGGCTAGACGGGTTAGGTCCTCTAGATTCTAGGATCTAAATAAGCTTGCTACTATAGGTCACTAGGTCAAAGGGGTTGCTAATTCATAAGGTATTCTACCCAACTTAATTTAAACTAATGGTGTTTTGGGACAACTAACTAGTAGGGTCAATCTCTAGCAAGCACGAAGGGAAGATAAGAATAGGGATGGAAGGAAGCAAGCAAGATGCAATTGATGAGTCAAACGGTAGATAAAATCAAGGGAAGTGGTCAAGTATGTGGATGAGATCCTAGACTTCTAATCCTATACGCAGGCTTGCTTGGTACGGTAAAGTAACCAAACAATTTATCTAGACCTGCATGGGCCACCACAAAAACATGTAACGCCCTAGCCCCAAAATACGTAGGACTAGATACGTAGACATGCCAGCTGTATTCATACGAAGTACACTCCAATATATGGAATCCTCGTATGAATACATAAGCTGTAAAATGCAGTAGAACCATAACTAATCTCATCCACAGAATAAAAGATATTATATAATCAACTATGAATTGTCTTGATACAATATGTTGGGCGGAGACAAATCCACTACCAACAAAATAAGAAAATGAAATACATGGAAAATGAAATGAGTGGCGAGCGAAGCGAAGACGATCCAAATGCAATCATCCTCGAAGAAGTAGCAATGAACACGGCTAGAGCTAGAACACCTGCGAAAGACAATAGCACACACCTGGCAAGACAACCAGGTCCTCAGAGGGACGTAACAAGACACATAATAGCATGCCATATAAACTGAATAAATATCGCTCAAATAAATAAGTAAATCGAATTTATAACATGGTCCAATACGCACCTACTGAACGAGCGTACCATCCCCCCAACCAAACAAGGACAGGAGATGGTAAACTAATTCACGGCGACGTATCTTCCCATGCTATGAATCCAATATGGTATCCGGACCCCAACAAGGTTCAATACCTTCTCATCGAAGTAGTAAGTCACACCTACAACCAAACAAGGACAAGATGTGACGAACTAATCCGCGACAAGTTATTGTTCCAAGTCACGGTCAGATACAAGTACCCAAACCAAAAGTACTCGTACCTAACGGATAGGGTAGCCTACCGTTCTAAGTGAAATGTAATTAAGAACAATCCTTCCTACGCATGGGCCCTGGCTAAATAGGATCGGCGTAGTCCCCCTTTGGGCACCAGAGGCCCCATCAGGAAGACCATGACGTTCCGCAGAATCGTCAGTGGCCGTCAGGAATCATGGCTCATCAACCCCGTATCTCCAGCGGAGAGTCCGGGTCACAAGGGAAGTGCATCGAAGCCCATACGCTAAGGAATTGTCCTCCCCGCCCAATGCCTACTGTGTTGTATCCATAACACAAACCACTATAACCGCTAAGTCAAACTAGCATGCAACATCTATTAGCGGTTATTCCTATCGCACAGCTTGTACGTACTGGTGGCCAGCCAATCACGCACTTTCGTGTTCTACATGTGACACACAACTTCGTGTTTACAACGTGTCAAGGCCAATGAATGCAACACACAAGGTGGTCCCTTAAATCTAGGTTTAATTTGTAAGAAAGGTAATACACAGCAGAAAATATAAATGAATAATAAGTTTTAACAGTTATGCCATGTATCACAGTTTATTTTGCATAAAGAAAATAAATAATGCATGAAATATGAGCTAAAATAATTAAACAGCGAATGGCAAGGTGTCTTGCCTGATAGTACGCCTGGTGTGCTGCGAAGATCAATGTGGCACGAGCTACGACTTTGGTGTAATAACCACACAAGGGGACCTCTGTTGATGACACGGACAGTTCCATTGGGTCCAGAAGGGTCGAATTTAGTTAGGGTGGACATAAGGTAGTCTCGAAATAGGCGAAGGAATAGGAACAACAGGACTTGGATACGGACAGGAGAGAATTTAAAAGAATAATGGATAAATAAATATTTATATATACGATTTTTAGAAAATATTTATAATTCCTAAAACTGGTTTTTATAAGTCAAAATAAGTATAAGAAAAATACTCGCAGTCAAGAAAAAATCATTTTTTTTGGATAAAAATACTAAGTTTGTAAATTCTCGTTTTTGACAGAAACGATGTTTGATAAAATACTTTAGATAGATATATGAAAAATCTAGGAAAACATTTTTAGGAAAAATATTGAAGTTGTCCAAATACCCTTTTGAGGTCAAAACAATGAAAACGCAAAACTGTATTTTTGCTTCAAAAATATTTTCTGGAAAATATACATTAATGAAATAATTAAAATAATACTAAAATTTTTAATAATAATAATAATAATAATAATAATAATAATAATGATAACACATAATACATAACACATAAAATATAAATATAATTAAGCTAAACACCAATGCAATAAAATTTCTAAACCAAATTGAACAACAACAATTGTTGTTGCTGTCCCTGAAATTTATAAAAATCAATGATAATAATAATAATAAATGTACTAATAATAATAAAAATGATAACATAGTAATAATAATAATAAAAATAATGATAACAATAATAATAATACAGTAATAATAAAAATAATAATTTATGAAGAAATATCCCAACTGTTCTTCGAGAACAGTGAGAGCATACGAAAAATAAGAAAAAAAAGACAAAGAAACAAACACAAAAAAATAAAAGAACAGAACATCCCATCAAAACAGAAGTTAAAGCTAACTTCTCCGTCAGTAAGAGGGAGAGAGAGAGGATTGAGAGAGAGAAGTGCGGAGCGGGAGAGAAGAAGGGGGGTCCGGCGGCGAGGGTCAGTGAGCGGCGACGAGCGGGAGGAGTCGGAGGAGTAGGCGGAAGGGACTGGAGTCGGCGGGAGAGGGCCGAAGATGGTCGGATTCGGCGAACGAGCTCGGGAGAGCACCACCGAGCGGCGGAGGAGGGTTTCGCGCGCGGCGGAGGAGATTGAACTCGTTGACGGGAGAGGAAAGGACGGGCGGCTAGGGTTTCTGGCCAGAGAGAGGCGGCGGTCACGGAGCGGATGTTGGTGGAGGCTCGGACGGCCGAGATCCGCGGCGGAGGAACGGCGTTGAGGGTGCACGCGCCTCCGGCGCGGTGGCGACGGCGGTGCTCGCCGGGTCGGGGTCGGGAGGCGGAGCAACGCGGAGAGGGGCGGCGATGGGCGCAGCGGAGGGAAAAGATGGAGCGGACGGTTCGGGGCTCACCGCTACTGGGCGGCGGAGGAAGGCGGTTCGCCGGAGCGGCGGCCGAAGGTAAGTCCAGTCGGTGTTGGTATCAGTTTATTTATTTATGTTTTTCTTCTTGCTTCTCTTTATGGGGTTTTTCAGCTGTGTACATTTGGTCGAGGGTGGTGGTGTTCATGGGGTCGGGGATGCCGACGGTGGTGGTGGTGACGGTTGGGCTGTGCTCGGGGTGAGTCGGCAGGAGTGACGGGGTGGTTCTGACGTTGGCGTTTGGCCGGGTGAGGTCGTTGTGATGATGCTGGTGGTTGCCGTGGTGTACGATCGTCGGGACGGGTTGGTGGTTGTGTCGGGGTTCGACGGGGGTGTCGTCGTTGGGTGTGGCAGTGGTGTCGGGGACTGTGACGGTTTGGTTGTGGCAGTGACGGGCTGTGGCGGGGCTGTTAGTGTGACGGCGACGATGACGGCGGTGACGGGGTGGTTTGGACGAGGCCGGGGTGACGAAGCCGACGGGTCAGGGATGTGGCGAAGGCTGGGCGTAGACGGAAAGACGAGGTCGGGGCACTCGGCTAGGATGGATAGAATAGGTTTAGACTAGGAATTAATTTTGTCGGGGGTGTCTGACACGGAAGAGAATAATGTAATTGTAAATGAATTGGAATAAGAATTTGATGGTGGAACACGGACACGAGGCACTGCAGTTGTGGATGGTGGAATTTTGTGGAAGAATAACAAAAAGTTGGAGGAGTACCTGCCTATTTATAGGATGTGGGAATTCCCAATTAGATATGGACTAGGATATTTAAACCCAAATTAGATAAACCAATCTATTGAATTCAAATCCAAATCCAAATGCAAATCCTATTTAAATTAAATTCCTTTAGTTTAAAATCAAATCAAATAATCCAATTCCAAATATAGATACTAGTTTAATCTATTTAAATAATTCCAAACATTAAATCAAGATTTAATTGGCCAAAATAACTTCCAAAAATATTTTTCAAAATACCAATAATAATAATTTCGAAAATAATAAATATTTTTAAATATCTTTTTGAACAATAAAATACTACTATTAATAAATTTCAAAAATTATACTTTTATTTAAAATAGACCAATAAATAAATAACGAAATATTTGTATGCAACAAATATCCTTTACATAATTAGGCTTTTCTAGTATACAAAATATTATTTATTATTAATAACTTTTTAGAAACAAAAGGCTTTTTATAGCAAGAATAATAATTATATAATTTTGAAAGTGTATATTAAAATAGAAAAGAAGATGTTTTTATAAAATATGTATGCTCGCACATATTCGTACTCGTCGAGCAAACGAAAATTTCGCATACGACGTATAATACGATTACGTGACATACAGTACCAAAAATTTTAAATCCATGCAAATTAATAAATTAAAAAAAATAGTAGAAATTTAGAGGTTTTACAACTGGAGAGCGGGGGCATACATAGCCAGCTACGTATATTGAAGTGCAACCCACCTCGCTATACGGTCACGGCTGTCTAGATACATGAGGGTTTAACTACAAGCCATCAGTCTCCTAAGGTCAAGAACAAGCCTATTGTCTCAATCACAAGCAAGTAAGTAAATGTTACAAGATGTAAGATCACCAAATATACAATAGTAAGGCGTCCCAAACATTATATATTTAGCTGATCATGAAGCTAGTCGTTACAAAATGTCAGGACTAGCAAGAGTTTCGGTCATACATGATCAACCCTAGAATTTGTTAATCATGTTGCAGCCCATAGGCAGACAGTATGTAAAGTGCAATCGGGCTAAACATGTGCTCGTCGGCTAAATGTCTCAAAATAATAATTTTACAATAGAGTGGGAGAGCCAAAAATAAACCCACTCGTTGCCCTGGTTACGCCTGGTGGTCACCATCGGGCTGGAAAGTCGGTAAATTCTCTGGAGCTGCTTCAAAATCTGGCCATACAAAACCAGCTGGGTCAGATCCCAGAAAGAGCAAGTGCCACAACGGAGGCTTCACTTAGGAACTAAAACTAGCATTTAGCACAAAACATAATAATAAAATAAACTAGAGATATGGAAATCATGATGATATACGATAAGATAACCATGGAACTATTCAGATAACCAGGTTACAACCCGTAAACCAAACAAGGACCGGGGTTGTAACCCTTCATCTGAACGAAACTTGGTTTTCCACCATTTATCGGCAAGATAACATAAGAAATCAGGTCATGTAACAATCTTGTACAGGATCAAGACAAGACTAAACTGATTATACCTCATCCAATAATTACGGCCAAGCAATAAGTACGGCTTAATACTTTAACTAACTAGGGTTATCACATGCCTAGTTACTAGCAAGATGCAGCGAGATTGTTCCAACAACCACAAGCCCTGCAGACCATCCAGGTTACCCAGGTCGAATATTTGTTCAAGAGAGGGGGGTGCAACACATGACAGTGTGCTGGAAATGCGCCATACTCGTCGGCAGGCTACAAATCCACAAGCGCGCCCAGGTAACGGGATTGCCTGTAGCTGGAAAATATCTTCATGACTACTGTGTTATTCTAGTTATTAGCCTTAGTCAATTTCAGCAAGTACCCCTGACCGTGGTACTCAGGGGTCCCATCCTAAACATAATGCAAGACAAGACTGGTTCATTTGTACAAGCGCATTCGCCCACGGTGTCCAGGTCATTCATTCTTGTCATGTCATGTCATGTCATGTTAGCTGTCGCAACAGCAATTCGAGATATATCATATCAGGTATATTTGTCAGAAGTACGCCACGACGGGCCACTATCATGTCATGTTACTTGTCAAGAGTGCACCACTACGGGCCACTGTCTTGTTCAGGGAACATGTGCAGGATAACATAGTACAAGCATTCCATCAAAAGATCCAAGTCACACTGAGGGTCACAAGACATGAGCCTAATAATAACAATTAAATCATAAAATACAAGGCTACGGAAGAGCCATGCGGCTCGGGCATATGCGGCCAGGAAAGAAGTCCATGCGGCTGAGGGCGGTTCATGGTGCATGCGGCTCAGGGAGGGCAGACATATGTGACTGAGGAGGGAAAGGCTCATGCGGCTCGGAGAAAATCAGGTTTATGCGGCTAGAAGGGGCAGGAGCTTATGCGGCTGGGAATGGAGGGGCCTTATGCGGTCAGGGAAAGAAGGTCCATGCGGCTCGGGAGAGTCTCGATCTTATGCGACTGAGGAGATGGGTGCATTGGCGGCTGGGGGTCATATGCGGATGGGAATCAAGTCCATGCGGCTCGGGGGATTAGACGTTCCTGTGGCTGAAAAGATAAGAATCATGCGACGGAGAATCAGAACCTCATACGGCTAATGTGGGAAAGTCCATGCGGCTTAATAGATCAATCCTCATGCGGCTGGTGATAAGTTCGTGCAGCATAGGCCATGCGGCCAAGTCATACAGCAAGGGTTATGCGGCCAGGAAAAGAACTTGCCGCATAAAATGCTATGCGGCTAAGTTCATGTGGCTAGGATACATGCGGCTGAGAACTATTCTTCTTCTCCATTCTTCCGAGAAGAAGAACCATACAACCCTGGCTCCCTAGCTCCATAAATCCTTCAACCAGAGTCTAAATCCGAACTTCCATAGGTCAAAATAGGGCAGAATAGAATTCTCTACAACATGGAACCATCAGAACTTGATAATAACCAGATTAAACAGATCAAAACCCAAGAAATTCGAAAATGAAATAAACTTAGATCTACAAGCAATGAGTTATGGAAATTAAAAATGCTACGTACTAAAGTATTTTAGAATGTTGTAGAGAAGAGAATGGAACAATAAAACTTGAGTTCCCCATGAAGCAAGATGCACTTGCCTAAGCTCTACTTCTCTCTCAGGTAGGTGAAGAGTAATGGTGGGGAAGAAGAAGAGTAAATAAGGAGAGGACAAGGAGAGGAGGTTAATAAATGATGATGGTGGTGGTAGGTAAGGGTTTTCCCCTTGGTCCATGATGAACCAAAAGCAACCCAAGCCGAACCAAACCAAACCAAACAAGCCGAACCAAGCAAGGAGACATACAATACGAACAAAATACGTACACGTATTCCAAAATACGTAATACGAACCACATGCATTACAACTCTATCCACCTTAAAAGAATTCCGTCCTCGAAATTTAATTAAGAGGCTAGAGGGACAAGGACAAGCTATATTAATCACAAGCAAGCTATAACTAGGCAATCAATCATTCATTCAAGCAAAGAACTTAGGGCATAAGGCATAAGAAAAATATTATACCTTACGAGTCAAACAGGTCTGGATATCGCGATCGGATATCATCCTCACGCTCCCACGTTGACTTTTCCAAAGAGTGATGACCCCAAGCAACACGGACTAACTAGATAGTCTTGTTCTTGAATATCTTCTCTCTCCGGTCCAATGTAGACACGGGCCTCTCCTCATACGAAAGGTTGGTACCAACAACCAATTCCGAATGATCCAGGATGTGGCTCGGGTCCGGGATATACCATCGTAACTGGGATACATGGAACACGTCATGCACCTCACGTAACGACGGCGGAAGAGCGAGACGATAGGATACATCACCTACTCGTTCCAGAATATCAAATGGCCCTATATACCTAGGACTAAGCTTTCTCTGTGCGCCGAAATGAATGACGTCACGGTTAGGCAAAATTCTCAGAAATACATGGTTGCCGACAGAAAACTCAAGTGGGCGCCGATAAGAATCGGCCCAATGGCGTTGGCGATCTTGGACAACTCGAAGGTGATCCTTGACTCTCCTGACCACTTCAACTGTCTGGGCAATCATTTTTGGACCGAGCATCTGCCTCTCTCTAACATTATCCCAGGCTAGCGGGGATCTGCACTTCCTACCATATAGTGCCTCGAACGGTGCCATCTGGATACTGGCCTAAAAATTGTTGTTGTACGAGAATTCCACCAGGTGCAGGTGATCTTCCCACGAACCACCGAAGTCGAGTGTATATGACCACAACATATCTTCAAGAGTCTGGATCGTGCGTTCTGACTGACCATCAGTCTGCGGATGATAAGTTGAGCTGAACTGGAGGTGAGTTCCCAAACTCTCTTGCAGACTGTGCCAAAAGTGCGACATAAATCTTGAATCTCGGTCCGAGGTGATACTGACTACAACACCGTGAAGTCTGACGATCTGCCTGAGATACATTTCTGCTAGCTGAGCCGTTGACTAACCAACTCTGAATGGAAGAAAGTGAGCCAATTTTGTGAGCCTGTCTATAATAACCCAAATAGCGTCTCTACCAGCCGGGGATCTGGGTAATCCAATCACGAAATATATGGTTATATGCTCCCACTTCCATTCCAGAATTGACAAGGGTTGAAGAAGTCCAGCTGGCCTTTGATGTTCAGCTTTAACTTGTTGGCAAACCAAACACCGAAAGACAAACCGGGCTATCTCTCTCTTCATGCCATTCCACCAAAAGTGCTGACGAATATCACGGTACATCTTCGTGCTGCCCGGATGAATGGAATACTGAGAACTGTGGGCCTCTGCCATGATCTCCTGTCTGATATCTCTACCGGGTACACAAGGATGCTACCATGTCAAAGTATACCGTCCTCATGAATATATAACACTGGTCGTCGTCCTGCCTTACACTCTGCTTTGAGTCGTTGAAGCTTAGAGTCTGCTGACTGAGCTATCTTGATCCTCTCAACTATACTTGACTGAACTTGTATGCTGGCCATCAATGCCACATTGGTAGGAAGGACAACTTCTATACCCATCTTCCGAAGATCTGCTAATAGCTCTGGTTGTGCTGTTAGGAAATAAACTCTGGCTCTTCTGCTCAATGCATCTGCTACAACGTTGGCTTTTCCAGGATGATATTGCAAGTTGACATCATAATCCCCAAGTAGATCTAGCCACCTCCTCTGACGCATGTTAAGATCCTTCTGGGTGAAAACATACTTTAGGCTCTTGTGGTCGGTAAAAATTTCTACCCTATCTCCATACAAGTAGTGCCTCCACAACTTTGTAGAGCCTAAAAATCAAGTTGCGCCTTAAATATACTGATCAGTGATCAAGTTGTGCCCTAAAAATCAAGTTGCGCCACTGATATGAAGCTTGGAGAACAGACTGCGCCATCGATCAGATTGCGCCCAATCATTTTACGCCAAATCTACGTGGCATCTGACACTTAATGGTCATCATTACCTGACCATACTGATGACTGACACAACAATGAACGAGGAAAATCTCTTTAAATTTTGTGAATTGTGCCGCTCAAGGAAAAAATGGTGGACAGCTGTCCTGTACACTTCGTGAGTTGCGTCCAGGCGCAATCTAAATAAAATCCTTAGTTGCGCCTGGGCGCAACCTAAATGAATTTTACTCAGAAACTGCTACGTGTGTAGGCGCAGCTTAAATCAAGCGCAGTTTAACTTGTTGACTGAAGCTCGCGCAACCTGATAAAGTTGAGACAACCATTCTAAAGCAGGATGACATGGCACACATGCCACTAATCTCTCAAGACGTGTCTACTATCCTGTACACGACCACGCGTATCTCAATCATATGATGCCATGCGTCTAAATACAGTTAGTACACGATTGACAACTGAATGAAAGTTGGCACAACAGGACGTTGGCACAATCCAGTATGGCGCAATCCAGCCTCTCGCACATCAGAATAACTGCTAAAACAGTTATTTCCTGAACTATATAAATAGAGTTTCCAATCATCATCGTACGGAGATCAAAAACTCTTGCAAAATTGCTACAAAATTGCTGCTGCATTCTCTAGAGGCTACAGTTTTCAAGTTCACATAATCCAAGGGATAAAGTGATCGTCTCCTGATCAGATTTCTAAAGTTTTACTTCTCCAGAATTTATTATACTTTGTACTCTTTTACAAGTTTGGAATAAAACAAATTTTTGTTTTTGCAAACAAAATGGCGAATCTGCTGGGGACGACTTTCTCCTCCGATGAGAAAGTGATAACTCAATGTGACATTGCGTCGATCGGCAAGATGCAGAAGACTCTGGTTGTTCAAGTCAACCAGACTGCCTACGAGAATATGATCAACACCAAGAGCAACAAGTGTGCGGTGGCTATTGCCAAGAACAGGACTGTGTGGACTCCTAAATCTTCCACAGCCGATGTTGCCCAGGCGCAACTTGAGTGCTCAATGACCAAGGCGTAATTCGCCTCAGTGGCTCCAGTACAGCCTATTTCTGTTGCTAAGGCGCAATCTGCTCACTCTGCTGCCCATGCGCAGTCTACCACTATCCTTGCTGCCAAAGCGCAGTCAGTTCAAACTACTGCCGAGGCATAGTCTACCAAAGTTGCTGCCAAGGCGCTACCAGTAGTCCGTAGGACTATGGCGCAACCCAAGCAATCTGCTACTCCGGCACAACTTAAGGGAACTAGTCTTTTGGCTATACCCACTTCCAATTCTCAAGTTCTGAACTTAGAGAATTCTTGTCCTAGTGCTAATACTAGACAGAACAAAAGAAAAAAGTCCTATGTCATTTTCTCAATTGGCACAATCTATGCCTAAAACGATCAAACAACAGAACAAAGGAAAACGCTTCTTAGCTAACCCTGTTCAATACAAAGGAAAGCACCCTTTGGTCTTTCTTCAAACTTTTCTGGTCTATGACTCAAAAGAAGATGTATCAGATTCTATTCCTGTAAACAGAGGTCCTCGAACCTCTGATACCGAAAAGAATACTGATCAGAGAGGTATCTTACCTACCCCTATGGGGTCTGGTCAAGATCTACTTACCTTGCAAATTTCAAGATCCAGACAAGGAAAATTGAAGGTATCACAAACAGAAACACCGGGAGCAGAATTTTCAGATTTACGTGCTTATCTCAATAGGCGTCAACCAATATCAACTTTGCCAAAACGCAAGAACCCTATGTCAAAGGCCAATCTGTATCAAATGTCAAAGTTTGAAAAGAAAGACCCTTCTACCTATGCTAATGAGTTGAGCACATCCTTGTACACTCAAGGAACCAAACACCTGAAGAATAGGAGATATATTCCTAACATCATTAAGGAATATGTTCCTCCGACTTCTTCTCGTATTGTGGTTATAACTGACCTCCGGCAACATCTTACACAAAGGCAGGAGACTACGGGAATATTTTCCTCACCTCCAAATCGCGCTTCAAATCGCCACTGCCTACATGAAGTTGTCATCAATTGTTGTTGCCAATCGGCTCGACGATCTGTCTTCGATCGTCTGAACTATGCTTCAACTTCTGAACATATAATAGAAGACGAAGATGAACTATTATATGCTTTTGTTAACATGATTTCTCAAGGCACTGGGGGTGGGAAACGTCCAAGATGTAATACATCCCGTAATCCCAGTCAACAATACTTAGACCGGATCCATGCATCCAATGAAGGTGTCTTTCAAAACACTAGATCGAGAAATCGTCATTTGATCCAAGGTGTCTTTAATCAAGAAGATCTTTCTATTACTCATGTGGGAGATGACTCTCTTTTGGAGTTTGATGCAGATAGTGAAAGTTCTGAACAAACTATCTCATCAATAGCAGCAAGAGAAGTAATATCATATACCATTACAGAAGATCAAGATACCTCTACATCAACCAGCCAAGAGCAACGAATTGTTGCATTAGAGGACAAATTGAAGACCATGGTAGAGATGGTCGCAAGCATGCACACCATAATGGTGGCTCAACATACAGTACCTCCGATTGTAAACCCTATTACAAATCTTGAGCTTATAGCATCTTCTGTACCTGTTAATCTGGGGGTACCAGCCCCTCAGGTTGCTTCTGTGCCAATTCAAGCTGATCCAAGTCAGTCTGGTACTGGGGGTGGTAATTACTACGCTGTTCCTCCTCCTAACACTTCTAACTAGCCCACCAATTCCCAAACATAAGGGGATGCAAATGAGGCTGTGAAACTTCTGCACACTCAGTTTGAGGCTTTCAAGCAGAAGGATAGCCTACAAAGATTGGGCATAAAGCAACCATATCCTACAGAGTGGAAGGAAGTTCCATTTTCTCTTAAGTATAAACTCCCAACCATTATTCTGTTTGATGGTAGTACTTCTCCAAGTCAGTATATCAATCATTTCAAAGTGATGACTGATCAATTACAGCCAAATGATGCTCTCCTTACCAGAGTGTTCGTCGGTTGTTTAGCCGGTACGACATATGACTGGTATCGTAGCTTACCTGATGGCTATATCACTTCTTTTGCTGGTTTCAAACAAATGTTCTTGGAACGATTTTATGAGGAAGTCAATGACATGAGAATGTCTGCCCTCATTAATATTAAACAGAGGCACAATGAATCTACAAGGAGTTTTATTGAAAGATTCTGCCGAGAGGCACTCAAAATGCCTTTAGGTACTCCATCTGCTGTAACAATAGACACTTGCAAATCAAAATTGTTGCATATTATCAGTATATGGATGGGATCTACACAATTCCAGGATTGGCCTTCTTTCATTGTTAATGCAAAGGCGGCAGAAGTGAGTGCCAAAAAGTTCAAGTAGCTAGGAGTCCAGATGACTCACCCTAACTAAGATGAACATTCTACACCTGGGGGTAGTAATCGCCAAAATAATCGCAAGAATAAAGAAACGTTGGTAATCAATCTTAAAGGCAAAGAGTCTTTGGCTGTCAATGTCACTCAGACGGCATCCATCCCATCAGCACCACTGCAAAAGTTAACTCGTCTAAAAGAAGAGTATTCTTTCGACGAAGATGATACTTTAAGTATCTTTGATTGCTTGATCAGAAGCAATAAGCTTCAGCTTTTAGAGGCAAAGTGACCAGAAGAAGTGGATAAAACTGATCACCCTAAATACTGTGTTTATCACAGATTCATAGGGCATCCAACCAGAGCATGTTATGTGCTCAAGGGCAAAATCTAGGAGTTGATCAACTCTGGAGTAATTACTCTACAACAGGACGAGAAAACAGTGACTGCTAATGTGGTTTCTCTCCAGTTTGGCCATAACTCGTACAAGATGGAGTTGTCCCCATTCCAAGGACCACTCTAAAAATTGTGAATATCCCGCCTCCTTAAAATGAAGGTCTTGTTCCGATGTCAACTGACAGAGGAGAGATTATGTGGATTCATCAAGATCTTGTTGCAGAATTTGAAACGCCTTCCTCTTCTAAGCAAAAGAAGCATTCCAAGTCTAAATTCAAGAACTGTAATATGGTATCCTTTGAACCATTAACAGAAGAAGAAATCTTAATGGACACTAGATTTGGGAAACCCTATCTTCAGGAGTATTCCAAAAATCAAGAGAACGCTGCTCCATCCCCGGATGCTCTTCCTCCATCATCTTCTCCTGTTGAAGATACACCGTCTACATCTGTGCCAGTGGTCAAGCCATCTCCTCCTAAACCAGCATCGGCAGACAAGGGAAAGCAGCCTGTTCGTTTTGATAAAGCATTGAAGAAGTTATCATCTCTTGGAACTGAAAAGCCTTACAATTTTAACATATTGGCTCAATTGGCCAATACTCCAGCAAGATTGTCAATCTTTGAACTTTTACGTCTCTCAAAAGAAACTCGTGAGACGTTAAGTGAAGCATTGATACAGGCTGACACTTGTTTAACTCTTCTCAAGAAGCCCGAAAAGGAGCCAGTCAGCTGTGCACATTGTCATAGTGTATTTGAATTAATGCCCAATATCACTTTTACACAAGATGACATGTTGTTAGAAGACAACCGTCATGATCGTCCTCTCTATTTCACGGGATATATAGACACCATGAAAGTCGACCGTATTCTGATTGATCCCGGGTCTGCACTTAGCATCATACCGAAGTCCTTAATGGATGCTTTGAAAATCCCAGTACATAATCTTTCTACAACTATCACTACCATCCTGGGATTCAATCAAGGAAGAAGTGAACATTTGGGGAAGATACGTCTAAAACTTTAAATTGGCAATCTTCGTATAAAGGTAACTTTCTATGTTATTGACAATCATGGCTCTTACAATGCTTTGTTGGGAAGGCTATTCCTCCATGAACATAATATTGTACCCTCTACGCTCCACCAATGTTTCAAATATATGGATGGTAATGGAGAAGTCCAAAAAGAGGTTGCAGATCTGAATCCTTTCAAAGGAGTTGAAGCATATTGCAACGATTATCGTATGTATAAAGAGGAATTCATGAAGGTGGTACTAGCAATGGACACAGATGAAGAACAAAAGAGTATACCTAATGATACTCTGGTGATTCCAGTCAAAGGATGTACCTCCTGTCCTCAGTCTTCCCAACCATTGACTATCTATCTACCTTCCCATGAGAAGCGACCTAAAAGTGATAGTCAGGAACAAAGGGAGCTCACCTCTTCTGAGCCGCTTGTAATTGATCTTCGTCGCAAGAATCTCCCTCTTCCTTCTTGTTCTTCTTCTCCCCCTCTTGTCATCAATCTGACTAAGCCTGCTAAGGCTAAAGTCCCTATTGTAAATGTTGGTGTAAAAATCAATAAAGCATCTCATTTGCAGTATACTGACGTCTTTTACTATACTCAGTGTTATCAGGATATGTTAGATAGCTTTAAACCACTTACAATAGAAGTCGTATCATCTCGACGAAATATGGTATCATTGGATTCAATACAAGAGTCGTACTTCTTAGTACCATCTCGAAAGAAAGATAAAAAGCCTATATTCTTCAACAAAAGAGAAGGACCAAAAATTATGCTCTATAATGATAATAGAGATGATACATGAAGGCTACAATTACGACGCTATAGTCCACAATCTAAAGCCATCATCCGTAAAATGGGCTATGATTTTAGAACAGGTCTCAACAATGGTAAAAGAAGGCGAACCCCTCTTCGTATTACTGTTCCAAAAGGAAAATCACAACAATACCACAGTAAAACGAAACGAGGACTAGGTTATATGTCACCACTACCAACTCCGGAACCTTCTGAATCTGATGAAGAAGAACGTTCAAACTCTTCTGATTCTATCTCATAGGACTCTGATACCAGCATCGGTCATGTTCATAAGGCGATAGTATCTTCTAACATGGTGTCCGCCGAATTCTCAGAAGATGATGAAAGTGACATTGAAAAAGCTACTGAAATGGACCCTTTGGTACAAAGGATGGATAATCAGTGGGAACTTCGTTTTGAACAACGAGAACCACCTACTGAAGATCAACTGGTCCAAATCGATATTGGAGAGAAAGGTGTATCACGACCAATCTTCATCAGCAAGAATCTCTCAGAAGATGATAAACAAGAATTAATTCACCTTATTCGTGAATACATTAATGTCTTCGCCTGGAGTTATGAAGATATGCCAGGATTAGATCCTCAAATTGCAACTCACAAGCTTAACATCTTGTCGAATGTCAAACCGGTCAAACAACAACAAAGGCGATTCAAGCCTGAAATGATGGATGCAATTGATGATGAAGTCAAAAAGCTTATAGCTTGTGGCTTTATTAGAGAAGAACAACATCTTGACTGGGTGGCCAATGTCGTCCCTGTCCTGAAGAAGATCGGAAAGGTTCGAGTTTGCATAGACTTTCAGGATCTCAATGATGCTTGCCCCAAAGACGAATTCCCTCTCCCAATTACTGATGTTATGATCAATAATACATGTGGATTCGAACAAATTTTTTTCATGGATGGGTTTTCTGGATATAATCAAATCCGGATGGATCCTGAAGATGAAAAACATACTCCGTTTCGTACTCCTCGGGGTGTGTACTGTTATACGGTCATGCCGTTTGGTCTTAAGAATGCAGGTGCAACTTACCAGCGGGCTATGAGCACTATCTTTCGAGATCATTTACGAAAGACTGTCGAATGCTATGTTGACGATATTGCTGTCAAAAGTCATCTCAAAGAAGATCACATTCAAGATTTAAGAACTATCTTCAATCTAATGTGCCAGCATCAACTCAAAATGAACCCCACCAAGTCTTTCTTGGGTGTCTCTAGTGGTAAGTTTCTCGGCTTCGTCATTACCTCTAAGGGTATACATGTTGATCCTGAGAAGATCAAAGCCATTCAAGAGATGTGTCCTCCATGCAACCTAAAAGAGCTAAGAGGATTCCAAGGTCGACTTGTGTACATTAGGCAGTTTATTTCGAATTTATCTGGACGTTGCAGACCATTTAATCAATTAATGAAGAAAGGTGTATCTTTCGTTTGGACTGAAGAATGTCAACGAGCATTTTATGACATAAAGCGGTATTTAATGAATCCACCGATTCTTGTACCACCGATCTCAGTAATACCCTTTTTAATGTATATTTGAGCAATGGATCATTCATTGGGAGATTTGCTAGCTCAGAAGAACAAGGAAGGTCATGAGCAAGCCATCTACTATCTCAGCCGAACGATGATTGGAGCTGAACATCGTTATAGTCCAGTGGAGAAGGAATGTTTAGCCTTAATGTTTGCTGTTCAGAAGACAAGACATTACATCATAGGCCAAACTATTCATGTCATATCCCGGGTCAATCCTCTTCGAGTCTTAATGAAGAAGCCAAGCACACTCAATTCTAGGCTTGCCACATGGGCCATATTATTAGCGCAATATGATATGGTTTATGTTCCTCAAAAGTCTGTGAAAGGCCAAGCACTTGCTGACTTCTTAGCAGCTCATCCTGTCCTTGAGACATCTAAACTCTATGATGAGATTCCGGACGAAACATTAGAATCAAATATGATCTCAGAAGAATTTCCTACTTGGAGGTTGTTCTTTGATGGAGCTTCTAGAATTGGACCTGGAGGTACTCTTGTTGCTGGAGTAGGAATTGTTCTTGTTTCACCCGATGGATTAACTATTCAAAGGGCCTATTCTTTAGATGAACCATGCTCCAACAATGTGGCAGAATACAATGCTTTGCTCATTGGACTTCAATTAGCCAAACAATTGAATATTGAATATCTCGAAGTATATGGTGACTCTAAGCTGATTGTTAATCAGGTTAGAGGCATATATGAAGTCCGACATCAAGATTTGGTACCATACCATGAAGCAGCAACCCAAATAGCTTCTTTGTTCAAAGAGATCTTCATCGAACATGTACGTCGCGCATGCAATACAGAAGTCGATGCCTAAGCTAACCTAGCCGCGGTATTGGCAGTGCCAATCAAAAGACAGCAAATGGTTGTTATTTCTAATAGAGAACTATTCTGTGTTGAAAACAATCACAACATTGAATTCAGCAACCTAACTGAAGTTAATGTCCTTAGCGATGATTGGAGAATACCTTTTATTGATTTTGCAGTACATGACATATTGCCAGAAGATCCTAAGGAAGCTACAAGTATCCGTCGTTGATCACTTCGATTCTATTACAATCATACTACTAAAACTCTCTATCGAAGAACTTTTGATGGATTACTCTTGAGGTGTCTCGCTGGTGATGAAACAAAGCAGATATTACGTGAAGCTCATGATGGCGTTTGTGGAGCACATCAACCTGGTCCTAAACTACAGGATCGTATCCGACGTATGGATTACTACTGGCCCTCTATGGTATCAGATGCTATTGATTATGCAAGAAAATGTCGTTCATGTCAGATTCATGCAGATTTCACTCATCAACCGTCGGAATTTCTTCATCCAACTGCAGCCTCATGGCCTTTTGAAGCTTGGGGCATGGATATAATTGGCCCTATCAATCTTTCTTCATCTAAAGGACATCGGTTCATCTTAGCCATAACCGATTATTTTTCCAAGTGGGCCGAAGCTATACCTTTGGCGAAAGTAAAGACGAATAGCGTTATCAATTTTGTCAAACATCATGTGATATATAGATTTGGTATCCCTCGCCGAATCATTCATGGTAATGGGCCGCAATTCATCAGCCAGAAATTTAATAGGTTCTGTGATGACCACAGAATTAATAATTTCGCCTCTACAGCCTATAATCCTGCGGCTAACGGGTTGGCTGAAGCATTCAACAAAACCATTATCAAACTCCTTAAAAAGTTTGTCTCTATTAACAAACGTAGTTGGAGTGATAAACTTGGAGAATGTCTATGGGCATATTGCACTACTGTCCGTAACCCTACAGGTTGCACACCTTTTTTCTCTGGTATATGGATGTGAAGCTGTTCTACCTTTGGAAATTCAAATTCTATCATTGAGAATCGCCATTGCTAATGAGCTTACGACATATAATAATGATTATCTTCGGCTTCAGGAATTGGAGGCGCTCGATGAGAAAAAGTTATTAGCTCAACAGCATATCAAGCTTTATCAGGCTCATATTTCAAAAGCTTTCAATCGCAAAGTTAGAGTGCGAATATTTCAAGAAGGCGAGTTGGTTCTTACAGTCAGACGTCCTATGACTATGACACATATGAGCAAAGGCAAGTTCGAGGCAAAATGGGAAGGACCATATGTGATAAATAAAGTATTTTCTAATGGAGCCTATCAATTAACAGATATGGATGGCAGAGTTGCTATGATGCCCATCAATGGCAAATTTTTCAAGAAAATATTATGTATAAAGACAAAATGTACTTTATTTTCAGAGACATGATGTAAATAAAAGTTTATTTTTATTTCAAAAGCAGAATGGAATTACATAATATTAAGGACGGGGAGGAGGCCCTGACCCTTCATGATTAAATACATAGTTCGCCAACAGTTCAAACATCTCATTGTCTGAACTCACAAAGAACTTGCAGGCAGCCATCCTCAATGCCTCTTCTTCGGCAGTCTTCCCAGGCTCTACTAGCTTGGAAATCAAGTTCTCTCCTAGTGCAGGAACAGTTGAGCTTTCACCCCTTTCTTTTTGAGAAGGTACTGAGGGCTCAGCAGGTGGTGTCTCAGTCTTTCCTTCAAGCTTTGGGATGAGAAAATCTTTGGAGGACATTTTGTAAAGAAAAGAAAGAAAGTGACGATATCTACGAAAGTTTTGTTCTATTTATAGACAAAACAACTAGATAGTCAATCTCGAGAACTGATGCGACGTTTTGAAAGAAGCCCAACTGTTCGTTCATTTACAACTGTTCGTTCATTTATAACTGTTCGTTCATTATCCAATGTGACTATTCCTTCATTTTCAGTGTACTTATCTCAAAAATTGAAGTAACCGTTCACTTTTCCTCATGAAAGTTCACATTCTCTATACTTTTGAAATTCTGTATTACATCAGCAACTTGTCATCCACATTTTTCTTTGATTCTATGTTTCTTATCACCACATCAAAATCAAATCGTAAAGAAGAGAAAATCATTCTTTATTCGTTCTTTAAAAACATAGATACATCTTGATGAAAATCTATTACATCTTGGATTTTCATTCTAAATGAAGGTCTATTACATCTTTGGATCTGAAAATGAAGGTCTATTACATCTTTGGATCTTCTTATTTGCTGGTAGCAATTCCTTGTCGTCTCGACCTGAAGCAACGAGCCAGACAATGGAATTAACTCTGGTCTTCTCTCTGAAAAAAACGAGAGAAGAACCCCAGAATACAGCAGTCCAAAGATGAGCTGTTGTCAATACAACTGGTGGAGAGAGGATAGCCCGCCAGGGGAACTAGGAACGAGATCACCCTTGTGATACAATTCCTAGTTCTGCATCTCCACTATCCAACTTTCATGTATACAGGCTCTTCCTACCATCTGAGGAAGACCCTTCTTAACATGAAGAGTCCTGAGCTGTCTGATTTGAGTGTCAGAACCATATGAGCTGTCTGATGTGGGTGTCAGAATAATGTTCTCTGCAACATCCAAATCACCAATACCAGTTCTAAGAAGCTCGCTATCCAAGTCCCTGCAAATGTCAATAAAACAAGAGAAGTTAGCAGAAATCTATCAGCAGTATGTGCCTACAAACAGGCGCACATCAGTATGCGCCTACAAACAGGCGTACATCAGTATGCGCCTACAAATAGGCGCACAGCAGTATGCGCCTACAAACATGCGCACATCAGCATTGCGCCTACAAGCAGGCGCATATCAGCACTGAATACTGATCAAACAAGCGTATGACGGCAATATGCGCCTCTGATCAGAGCTAAACACTGGGCCACAGTGTGCGTCTATTCTCAGAAATAGTTAGCGCATATCAATAGCGTCTACAACATGCAGATCAATACTTGTCTCCAGAAGTGGTGCGAAAGAAAAATACTCATACTATTGATTCTTCGTCAAGACTTACCAATTTTTGAAGACACATGATGCAAGCAAATAATATCAGAATGAAGTGGCGCAAGTGAAACCCTGTGGGAAGACATTGGTTTTGAGAGAGTATGAATGGTTTGTTCATTTCTGAATGTCCTTTTAAAGAGGATAAAGATGAGATCGGTGCGTCGTTCTAGGATCTTATTTTGGGAAAGAACTAAAAAGCGTGTAACAACTGCCACGTATTCTTCAGAAGAAACAGTAAAACGAAGAATTAGTTAAAAGAATATATCCATGAGCACCATTCGAAATCACAGCGACACAAAATCAGAAATTCTAGGTTCCATTGCATAAAGACGGGTGGACCCCTACAGTCAAGGACATAAAATTTAAAAAAAAATGTTGTTCTGTATAGAACATTATTTTTTGTCCTTTCCTTCATCAGTCTGACGAAGGGCGGCGTCCAATTCTTGTATAGTGCAGATCCCCGAGCGACGCATCAGGTTGTGAAATCCCTCCGAATTGACGTGCTCCTCAGAGGATGATGCGCCACTCGAGCGATTGAAGACTGATGGTGTTAAACCGAAACAGTTCAGAAAGTTCACTGCCTTCAAAGCTGGGTCAGCCTCCAATAAAAAAGTTAAAGGCGCAACATCCTGTCTCGCTTCAGGAGACTTGGTTGTGGTGTCAGCATTGGTCTCCATCTTTTTTCTTGGGAGCCATTGAAGAACAGAAATGAAGACCAAAGTACGAAGATCAACTACATATATATCAACAAATTGACTCTTCGTATGACTTATGGTAAATTGAAAGAAATCAATAAAACTCCGGAAGACGAAGAGAAGATTGAATATTTTCGAGAAAGGTATTTAATCATGATGACCGAGCATTGACCGGCACAACCTGACTTAGTCAAAACTTTTATTAATTCAAAGTATTCCAAAACTTTGCAATATTTTTAAGTTTTAAAAACTTTGAAGGGGGTCTTGTAGAGCCTAAAAATCAAGTTGTGCCTTCAATATACTGATCAGTGATCAAGTTGTGCCCCAAAAATCAAGTTGCGCCACTGATATGAAGCTTGGAGAACAGACTGCGCCACCGATCAGATTGTGCCCAATCGTTTTGTACCAAATCTATGTGGCATCTGACACTTAATGGTCATCATTACCTGACCATACTGATGACTGACACAACAGTGAACGAGAAAAATCTCTTCGAATCCCGTGAATTGTGCCGCTCAAGAAAAAGTTGGTGGACAACTGTCCTGTACACTTCGTGAGTTGCACCCAGGCGCAATCTAAATGACTTTTACTTAGAAGCTGCCACGTATGTAGGCACAACTTAAATCAAGCACAGTTTGACTTGTTGACTGAAGCTCTTACAACCTGATAAAGTTGTGACAACTTACATTCTAAAGCAGGATAACGTGGTGCACATGCCACTAATCTCTCAAGACGTGTCTACTATCCTGTACACGACCACGCGCATCTCAATCATATGATGCCACACGTCTAAATACAGTTAGTACACGATTGACAACTGAATAAAAGTTGGCACAACAAGAGGTTGGCGCAATCCAGTATGGCGCAATCCAGCCTCGCGCACATCAGAATAACTGCTAAAACAGTTATTTCCTGAACTCTATAACTAGAGTTTCCAATCATCATCGGACGGAGATCAAGAACTCTTACAAAATTGCTACAAAATTGCTGCTGCATTCTCTAGAGGCTATAGTCTTCAAGTTCACATAGTCCAAGGGATAAAGTGATCGTCTCCTGATCAGATTCCTAAAGTTGTATTTCCCCAGAATTTATTATACTTTGTACTCTTTTACAAGTTTGGAATAAAAAAATTTTGTTTTTGCAAACAAACTTAAGTACAAATACTACTGCTGCCAGCTCCAAGTCATGGGTTAGGTAATTTCTCTCATGATCACGAAGTTGTCATGACACATAAGCTATTACCTTCCCATGCTGCATCAAAACACATCCTAACCCTCTACCTGAAGCGTCACAATACACTGAGAATCCCTCGGTCCCATCTGGAAGCATGAGAATGGGTGCCGTCATCAAGCCTCGCTTCAACTTCTTAAAGGAACTCTGACACTCTGCCGTCCAAGCAAACTGTACATCCTTGCGGGTCAACTGGGTCAATGGCGCTGAAATCCGAGCAAAGTCTGAAACAAATCGTCGGTAGTAGCCGACCAAGCCAAGAAAACTGCAAACTTCTGTAACTGTGCTGGGCACTGGCCACGACTCAATGGCCACGATCTTCTAAGGATCCACTTCCACTCCTCCTTTGGTGATGATATGACCCAAGTATGAAATGCGATCGAGCCAGAACTCGCATTTACTGAACTTGACATATAATTGATGCTCTCTGAGAATCTGGAGGACAATTCTGAGATGCTACTCATGTTCCGCCTCACTCTTGCTGTAGACCAGGATGTCGTCTAGGAACACAATCATAAACTGATCCAAGTAGGGCATAAAAATACGATTCATGAGGTCCATGAATACTGCCGGCGTATTGGTTGCTCCAAAGGGCATAACAAGGAACTTCCAATGCCCATATCTCGATCTAAAAGTTGTCTTCGAGATGTCCTGCTCTCTGACTCTGATCTGATGGTATCCTGAGTGCAAGTCAATCTTCGAGAATACTGCTGCCCCTTGAGCTGATCAAACAAGTCATCTATCCTCGGAAGAGGGTATCTGTTCTTGATTGTTACTGAGTTCAAGGTACGATAATCTACACATAATCTGGATGTACCATCCTTCTTTTTCACAAGAAGCATCGGGGCTCCCCAAGGCGATCCACTAGCACGAATAAATTCCTTGGTCCTGAGTTCTTCAATCATCTTGTATAATATCTCTAACTCTGATGGCGCCATCCTGTAGACTCTTTCTGACACTGGGGCTGTCCCGGGGATCATGTCGACGGTGAACTCGATCTCTCGCTTTGGTAGCATAACTGGAAGCTCTTCGGGGAAAACATCTGGAAACCCCTCGAGTATCCGGGGTAACTGTACTACTGCTACTGATATCCACAATACTGGAGGAGAAGGTTCAACTTCGCCTCAGAAAAAGAAAAACTCTGGCTTACATGGAATGCTAAAAACAACCCTGCCAATGTGGCGGTCTATTCTAGCATACTGGTTCCTCAACCAATCCATCCCTAAGACCACATCATAATCGGCCATCGGGAACTCTATCAATCTAGCGGGGAGTTCTCTACCGCTAACTACGATCCGACACGAGGAAAACACTCTATCTACTCTCACAAGTCCGTTACCAGTAAGTATATTGAGGCTTACTGATAATGACTCGGGCTTCAGTCCTATCCGTGTCGTGAATCGTGCAGACATAAATGAATGCGATGCACCAGAATCAAATAAAGCTGAAGCTGGAAAGGAGTTGACGAGAATAGTACCTACCACTACCTCTCTTGGTGCCAATCCTTCCTCTACGGTCATCACCATAGCCTGACCATGTCCTCGGGGTGCTGGTCCCCTCGGCTGAAATCCTTGCTGCCTGCTCTGACTCAGGCTTGGGCTTGTGCATGATACTGGGGGTATTGTTGCTGGAATACCTTGGACTGAGGCAGCAAGGGTCTCCGAGGCTGATACTGCTGCTGCTGGACTGGAGCTGTTCCTCTCACCGAAGGGCTAGAAAGGTTGGACGATGATGAACTACCCCTATTCGGGCAGGATCCAATCTTATGATCTGCTGCTCCACAAGCCAGGCACAATCCTTACGCCCTACGACATTCTGCTACCACATGTCCTGGCTTTCCACAATGCGAACATCCTACTACGGAAGAGTGCTTCTGCTTCTGCTACTGAGGGTACGTCGGGGCTGAATGTTGAACCGACGTTACTGAGGCCGCCTGCCTCGGAGCTCCAATGGTCAAAGCCCTGGCTACCGGGGCTGGTGCTGAAGACTGATTCATCTGGCCGTAGGATCGCTTCCGACCTCCGGTCCTATCCATAATCCTCTGGGAGGTATACTCATGCCTCCTGGCTGCTCTCAAGACCGCATCAAAAGTCTGATGCTCAAACTGCTCTACTGCCAATAAAATCTCCAGGTAAAGTCCCTGCTGGAACCGTTGGGCTCTATCGAACTCGGTCGCTACCAAGGTGGAAGCAAACCGACTGAGTCTCAAAAATTCGGCCGCATATCCATCGACCGTCCTGTCCATCTGCTTCAGATTGGTGAACATCGTCTGTAGGTCGTACCGAGCTACAACATCAAAATACTTGGTCTGGAATCTCTCTCGGAATACTGCCCAAGCAATAGGGGCCACTAATCCTACGGCCTGCGCCGCCCACCAGCTGCGGGCACACTACGACCACCTTCTCATTTTCTGGAGTTCTTGCTGCTTCTAGAATCACCTCTGTGTCCTGAAACCAAGCTTCTGCGGCAATAGCATCTTCGCTACCATCAAAGAATGGAGGGTTCAAGCGCTTGAAGCTGTTAGCCGTACTGTTACCCTGATGACCTCCTCTGGTCAGATCATCTGTCACTGCCTGGTGCAAGGCATCTCCTCGACGATCCTGGGAAGCTAATAATGACCTGATGAGACCCACCAAAGTGCCATCATCAGGCTCTGCAGGCTGGACGGGCTGAACTGGTGGCTCTTGACCCCCAGTAGGCATGACTCTGGAGGCCACTCCTGAATGCTGGGCTTGATCTCCAGGTTGCTGCTGGTCCACGAGAGGTACTCCACCTCGCTGATCGGCAGGGCCAGGTACAATGCCGCTGAAGAAGACGACATAAGGAACAATAAGGAAGGACCAGGACAGATCAAGGATACAAACATGTGATCCAGACAAGAATTTCAGGGATTCAGAGGATACAAACAGAGATCAAAGGCGAGTACTGATTGAGACATCTATTCGATAAACCCTCACATATCTTGACTTACAAGACCTGCATGGGCCACCACTTAAACTATGTAACCCCCAGAACCAGAATACTGGAGAGCGGGGGCATATATAGCCAGCTACGTATATTGAAGTACAACCCACCTCGCTATACGGTCATGGATGTCTAGATACATGAGGGTTTAACTACAAGCCATCAGTCTCCTAAGGTCAAGAACAAGCCTATTGTCTCAATCACAAGCAAGTAAGTAAATGTTACAAGATGTAAGATCACCAAATATATAATAGTAAGGCGTCCCAAACATTACATATTTAGCTGATCATGAAGCTAGTCGTTACAAAAATGTTAGGACTAGCAAGAGTTTCGGTCATACATGATCAACCCTAGGATTTGTTAATCATGTTGCAGCCCGTAGGCAGACAGTAAGTAAAGTGCAATCGAGCTAAACATGTGTTCGTCGGCTAAACGTCTCAAAATAATAACTTTACAATAGAGTGGGAGAGCCAAAAATAAATACAGTCGTTGCCCTGGTTACGCCTGGTGGTCACCATCGAGCTAAAAAATCGGTAGATCCTCTGGAGCTGCTCCAAAATCTGGCCATACAAAACCAGCTGGGTCAGATCCCAGAAAGAGCAAGTGCCACAAATGAGGCTTCACTTAGGAACTAAAACCATCAATTAGCACAAAACATAATAATAAAATAGAGATATGGAAATTATGATGATATACGATAAGATAACCACGAAACTATTCAGATAACCAGGTTACAATCCGTAAACCAAACAAGGACCGGGATTGTAACCCTTCATCTGAACGGAACTTGGTTTCCTACCATTTATCGGCAAAATAACATAAGAAATCATGTCATATAATAATCTTGTACAGGATCAAGACAAGACTAAACTGATTATACCTCATCCAACAATCACGGTCAAGCAATAAGTACGGCTTGATACTTTAACTAACTAGGGTTATCACAGGCCTAGTTACTAGCAAGATGCAGCAAGATTGTTCCAACAGCCACAAGCCCTACAGACCATTCATGTTACCCAGGTCGAATATTTGTTCAAGAGAGGGGGGTGCAACTCATGACAGTGTGCTGGAAATGTGCCCTACTCGTTGGCAGGCTACAAATCCACAAGCGCGCCCAGGTAACGGGATTGCCTGTAGCTGGAAAATCTTTTTATGACTACTGTGTTATTCTAGTTATTAGCCTTAGTCAATTTCAGTAGGTACCCCTGACCGTGGTACTCAGGGGTCCCATCCTAAACATGATGCAAGACAAGACTGGTTCATTTGTACAAGCATATTCGTCCATGGTGTCCAGGTCATTCATTCTTGTCATGTCATGTCATATCTTGTTAGCTATCGCAACAGCAATTCGAGATATATTATGTCAGGTATATTTGTCAGGAGTACGCCACGACGGGCCACTATCATGTCATGTTACTTGTCAAGAGTGCACCACTACCGGCCACTGTCGTGTTCAGGGAACATGTGCAGGATAATATAGTACAAGCATTCCATCAAGAGACCCAAGTCACACTGAGGGTCATAAGGCATGAGCCTAATAATAACAATTAAATCATAAAATACAAGGCTACGGAAGAGCCATGCGGCTCGGGCATATACGGCCAGGAAAGAAGTCCATGCGGCTGAGGGCGGTTCATGGTGCATGCGGCTCAGGGAGGGTAGGCATATGCGGCTGAGGAGGGAAAGGCTCATGCGGCTCGGAGGAAATCAGGTTTATGGGGCTAGAAGGGACATGAGCTTATGCGGCTGGGAATAGAGGGGCCTTATGCGATCAGGAAAAGAAGGTCCATGCGGCTTGGGAGAGTCTCGATCTTATGCGGCTGAGGAGACGGGTGCATAGGCGGCTGGGGGTCATATGGGACTGGGAATCAAGTCCATACGGCTCGGGGGATTAGAAGTTCCTGCGACAGAAAAGATAAGGTTCATGCGGCGGAGAATCAGAAGCTCATGCGGCTAATGTGGGAAAGTCCATGCGACTCAATAGATCAATCCTCATGCGGCTAGGGATAAGTTCGTGCAGCATAGGCCATGCGGCCAAGTCTTGCAGCAAAGGTTATGCGGCCAGGAAAAGAACTTGCCGCATAAAATGCTATGCGGCTAAGTTCATGCGGCTAGGATACATGCGGCTGAGAACTGTTCTTCTTCTCCATTCTTCCGAGAAGAAGAACCATACAAGCCCTGGCTCCCTAGCTCCATAAATCCTTCAACCAGAGTCCAAATCCGAACTTCCATAGGTCAAAATGGGGCAGAATGGAATTCTCTACAACATGGAACCATCAGAACTTGATAATAACCAGATTAAACAGATCAAAACCTAAGAAATCCAAAAATGAAATAAACTTAGATCTACAAGCAATGAGGCATGGAAATTAAAAATGCTAAGTACTAAAGTGTTTTAGAATACTGTGGAGAAGAGAATGGAACAATAAAACTTGAGTTCCCCCATGAAGCAAGATGCACTTGCCTAAGCTCTCCCTCTCTCTCTCTATCTCTCTCAGGTAGGTGAAGAGTAATGGTGGGAAAGAAGAAAAGTAAATGAGGAGAGAGAAAGGAGAGGGGGTTAATAAATGATGATGGTGGTGGTAGGTAGGGGTTTTCCCCTTGGTCCATGATGAACCAAAAGCAACCCAAGCCGAATCAAGCCAAACCAAACAAGCCAAACCAAGCAAGGAGACATGCAATACGAGACAAAATACGTACACGTATTCCAAAATACGTAATATAAACCACATGCATTACACATGTGTAATGTACAGACCCTCGATTTCCACAGGTATCCCGAACTAGGATAGCGTGCGAAGGAACTGAAGGCGATGCTTGTCCGTTTTGAAAGCCTTGCTAGCGCGAAGGCAAATTCCATAACATTTTGAAGACTTTGATCAAGACTGCTCCATGTCGCATCAACTCTCGCTGATCCAAGGTCCAAGCGAGTAATTTTTGTTGCGTTGTATAAAAGAATTTAAATGTATGGAATGACTATCTCATCGAAGTCAGTTTGTAAGCCCACGTGGCCTCTTTTGTAATCGAGTCTGCAAACAAGTTTATTATCAATGAAAGATAATTTCCTTCTATATCAATGTGTTCAATTTCTCTGCGTATTGGATTTGAATGTTGTGTTTCGGATAACCTTATGATTATACCTTATGAGATCGCAACTTAGTGTCGCACGACATCACGTCCGGGGGACGACTCGATTCTACGGAATCAAGGTGTGACATAATGGTATCATAGCACAGTTTTACGTCTTTGGCCTTCCGTTTTGAGACTCGAACTCTTGATCTCGTGTCAATGAGATAAGTTGTTCCATACAAGTGAGTCCGTAATATTTTTTGAGACTAATATAAGTTGCCTTCATATCCCAGAAGGCGAGAAAGCTGCTACCGCAAGCGAAGAAGGTGCCTCGAGCGGCTCGAGTAGCTCGTGGCCTGAACCCTCAAACGCCCTCGAGTCGCGGCCTGAACCCTCAAACGCCCCCATGGAACGGATGCTACGCATGCTAAAGGCGCAACAGCGTCTGGCCGAGGCCAACCAGCGCTAGAATGAGCTCCATCGACGGCAGACTGAGGCATGCCAGACCCAATTCGAGAACCGACTTGCCCAATTCAAGTTGCAGCAGAAGCAGCTTGATACTCTTCAGCAGATAGTCCAGACAGTTGTGGCCAATAACAATTCTGCAACGACACATGCCGTAACCGAGCCTGCGGTCTGACCGATTGAAGCCGAACCTGAGGTGCCCAAGCGTCCACCTGTGGCACCAAGAAGTTCCAACTTTGAGGTGTTTAAATTCACAAAGAATTATCGCACTTCTTTCAACGGTACCGAAGATCCCTCTCAGGCGATCGACCGGTTGGAGGTGCTAGATGACCATTTCGAACTTTTGGGCATTGATGCTTCCAGGAAAGTCGCCTGTGCTCAACTTCAACTCTGACTGAACGCGTACGACTGGTGGGCCATGCAAAAGCATAACACAATCAATCAATTAAAATAGTATTAAAATATTCTAAAAATCACAATTTTCAAATTAATGATATAAAAATAATAAAATTTTACAATTACCAAAATATTCTTATTCTAGAAAGTGGTAGTGACAATTTATATATTCAATATATGATTTCAACATTAAATTTGTAGAATCCATCTTTATGGTACATCCTTAATAAATCTCCTAAATCTCAAACCATGTTATGCACATAATGTTTTAAACTTTTGTTGCCTACTTGGTGAAGTGTTCAAACTGATTATATATGTTCTAATATTTTATAAACTTGCTTGAAAAAAATTAAAGGTATTCTCGTACAATTAAACTAAAAATATGACAAACACATCTAACATCAAAAAGTCGTCCTTTTAATATAGACAGACAAGGAGATTTAAAAATATTTATACATAAAGTATTGTTAACAACATTATAAAAAAACTAAAAAATATATTATGAATATCATATTCACATAAACTTGTAACATGGCTTCCCATATTTCATTTGCAATATGCCGAAATTCCAACAGCCTTAGATAAATAATTCATTTATGTAAAACACATTTCATTTATAAATAGTGTGCCTGCTGTAAAATAAATTTTGTTACGTAGTTCATATATCCAAAGTTAAAGAAAATTTAATAATATTTTAGAACTTTGTTTTAAAGCTGATTTTTTTCAACTATTTTAAAACTTATGCTTGCATTATATCTAGAAACTTTAGTAAAACAAAGTTGATTCATCTCACCAAAATGTTGTATATCAGAAATAGTATATTTTGTTAAGTTATTTTTTTATGAGTACGAATAAATAAATATTTCTATTGAATATCCTTCAGGACTGGTGCTTAACCGTGTTTGTCTAGCATTAACTGAGTCTTTGCCATAACAACTTTCATATTGCCTCTTCAAATTTTTCGTGACATCATTTTTTTCTACATTTTCCAACAAACCAATCTTCTTCTGGTAGAAAAATTACTATAAGTAATTATATTTATTGGAGGTTATATTTGTGTCGGTGGTTGTTCATTTCCTACATGATTATTAGCGTAATAGTTATTACCAAAATGGCTATAAACACTGTAACAATGTTGTGAAAGACTAGCATAGTGTTGGCTAGAATCAATAGCATCATTAGGATCCATACTATATATTTTAAAAAAATTGTAATTAGAAAAAATAATCAATTTACAATATCAAAATTAACAACTTATATAATATAATATAAAAATATTTAAATCTCAATTTGATTTTTTTCAAAGTTGGATGTAAAATTGTTGCAGCTTGGTAGCGGTCGATCAAGTTGAAGTTCCAAATTTCTCAAACTTTAACAATTTTTCTTACACTTCAGTCTCCAGAAAATAGCTACTTCACTGAATAGAACACGAGATTGCTTGTCGTAAATTTGGATAAAATAAATCCTACTTATAGAAATTTTTGGGTGCTAAATCACCGTAAATATTCTTAGAATATAGTTGTTCTAGGGATATTTTAATTATTTTCAACAAAGTAACCAAAATATCCTTTATTAACGTTCATAAACGGTTATAACTTAAAAAATAGAGGTATTTTGATAAATATACCCCCTCCAAAAGACCAAAATGTCATTAAATATGGTTGTTGGAGGATTTTTTTTTTTTTATCAAAATACCCTCAAATATTTTAATAACGGTTAATAGAGACGTAAACTGAGCAAAAAAAAAAACCCAACGGTTGATAATAGGGAGGCCATGCCCATTGGGGCGGCGACCGGGCTGGCCCGTTTAACGGGTCTAGGCCCGCCCAATCCGAATTTGACCGGATGATCTGGAGCGGATTTCGGACCTCCGGCCCACTAGACACATTGAGTTAGCTACTTATACCTCAACCTGAAATGAGAATCAGCCGTACGTCAACAACATCAATAATTTTCCTGGATTTTTTTTTTCTTTTCTTCTTAACTTATAACATGCTAGGGATGGACGGGGAAGTGAAAGAAGCAAAGTCTTACCCAAGGAGTCTCTTGCATTTACATTCACGAAGGTGTTTGCCACTTTCAACACTGAAATTCCACTATCCGTCAAGAGACTCAACTGTGTTTTCTACAAATAAGTACGATATAAAATTGTTTCTTCATAGTGTTCGATATTTATATAGAGTAATGCTATTCGTACCTTCAAATTGTCCCTCCAATACATTTCTTTTTATGTGACAGCTGACGTGACATGTTAAATAATATTATGTGTCATCTGACATGGCCGATGACATGAAAAAATTTAACCCAAAAAGTTAATTATCCAATTTTGTCCATATTAATTTAATGTTAATATTAATATTAATATTAATTAATGTTAATATTAATGTTAATTTAATATTAATTAATGTTAATATTAATACTAATGTTAATGTTAATATTAATATTATTGTTAATGTTAACGTTAATATTAAATTTAATATTAATGTTAATATTAATTTTAATGTTAATTTTAATTTAATTTTAATTTTAAAACTTGCCACGTCAGCTGCCACATCAACATGCCACATCAGCTGCCACGTAAGGAGGAAACGGTTTGGAGGTACAATTTGGAAGGACAAACAGCATTTCTCATTTATATATTCTGATAAAGAAAACAATAATCACTGAAACAACGGATACATTTGAACGTACAAAGAAAAACTACATATAATTCCTAGATGATGAGACTTCGGTTGTGTATATCATTATCACTTCTTCCCTCTATAACTGTCTAATGTACAATTCATCGGCCTCTTCATAAGCAGTGGCGTACGAATCTATCGACCTTGACGACTGCCTTGAACCAGATCTCGACACCGCAGAAGAGGAAGCCCTAGCCTTCTTCCGCTTCTTCTTCTTGACTGCTTTCGGAATATCGGGACCTGAACGAGCAATGAGAACATATTATGATCATAACGAAAAAGGAACAGGAATGTCAATAATCCACCTATAGTAACCGTATCACATATGGATATCTTGATTTCTTATCAATTTTCCATGAAAAATGCTAAGTTTACTACCAAATATTTACAACTTTCTTACAATCCACACCCACACCTAGACCTGTCAATGGATAGTCGAAAATTCGAATCCGATCCGATTCCTTATCCGAACTTTCGGATATTTTTCGAAATTTCGGATATCGGATTCGGATATCTGAATATTTTTCGGATATTATCCATTTTCGGATACGAATTCGGATATTAAGGTATTCGAATCCGTTAATATCCGATCCGACTTTAAATTGCAAATTTCGGATATCGAATTCGGATATCGGATTCGGATATCCGAAATTTTATATATATTATAGTATAATATATATGTAATATATATTAATTAATAGAGAAGATTAAAGTATTTTATTCTCAACTGACTTTTACATAAATTAATTATAATATAATTTATATATAATAGTAATATATATTAATTACAATTTACAATAGAAGAAGAAAGGATTCAAATATGTAGAGAAATTGAATTTGGTTTTCGGATATTCGGATAATAACTAAATTTTTAATATTTCAGATTTTGGATATTCGGATAATAACTAAGTTTTTAATATTTCGGATTTCGGATATTCGAATACTAGCATTCGAATTTTTTAGCTAATCGGATCGGATATTATCCGATATCCGTTAAACTAAACGGATACGAATTCGGAGTGTCAAAAGAGATATCCGTTCGGATATCGGATCGGATTCGGATATTACAAAATAAATTCGGATACGGATATTGTCCTGTCCGTACCGATAAGCATCCGTTGACAGTCCTACCCACACCCACCCCTCAGGGCTGGCCCTGAGTTTATGGGGGCCCTGGACAAACTTTCAAAATATGGCCCATATAAATGGGCCCATATATAATAAAAAAAATCCTGAAATAAAGGTAAATAAAAAAAATGTTACAACCAAGGATTGAACCTAAGACCTCTAGTATGCAAGTATAACCTAATAACCACTACACCACAACTATTTTATGTTAGAAGAGAATCATGTTACATATTTGTTCTATTTTAGGTACAAGATTATTAATATCCGTATGTAAAAATAAATTTTTTGGGCCCCCAAATTTTTTGGGGCCCTGGGCGGTCGCCCTGGCCGCCCTGGGCCAGGGCCGGCCCTGCCACCCCTGCTAACATTAACATGGTTCCATCCAGCCCCACCCGGTCCCCCCTCTCTCCCAATCAATGGATGCCACGTAGGCGGTTATAAAGCTTACAACCAAAATTGGTTGTAAGCATAGCATTTCCCATTTCCCCTTCGGGTCTACTTGGTAATGGTGTGTTCACATGGTGTCTTTGAACCGTCCGATTATAAAACCCCATGCTTGTTAATTATTTTTAACCACTGATTTTGGTCGGCTCAAAAATCCTCCAATGCCGGTGTAATATAATTTTGGGTGGCTTTGTAAACACCCAAATCGGTAGATTTTGAGGGATTTTATTATTATATTATATTTATATACTCACAAAAAATATATAATTATAACTACTAATATCCTACACTATTTTTTCTTTCTCATCTACTTATTCCGTTAATTTTTTTTAAAAAAATTTCTCAACCAGACATTTCTTTTTCATGTATTTCTATTATTTATATTTATAATATTTACTTGGTAACAAATCTCGTGCTCGGGATCCTTTTGTTTATGTATGGACATATATGTAATTTTATTCGCATAAAAAACTTTCAAAACCGTTCGTTAATGAATTACCAAGCATGGATTGGACTGGTTTAAAAAATCGTTACTTAAAACGACCCAAAATCGGACCCCTCATAACCGCTCATAACTGGTACTCTGAAAATACCTTATAACTGCTACCCCTATAATTGCCAACCCGACCCGAAAAGGATTGCTAAGAAAATCTAAACTAAGTCCTTAAGATTTATGAAATAATAATTGAGATTTCCACAACATATCTCAAGATCAACTGAAAATAACTTGTTAACTTCAACATTTAAAATTAGACTTCACAGTGAAAGATGAAGGATTGGTGATGAGCATGCTTGCCTTCAGAATCATGGGATGGATCCTCCGTTGACCCGACAGATGATGGTAAGTTAGAACTTGTTTGGAACTCGCTCATCTGTGGGGAAAATAAAAAAAAATTGCAAGTTCATAAATATTTCAAGATAAATATTGCCAAGCAAAGGGGATATATGAAGAAGAACATAATATGTATGTATGTATATAACTTCTTCTGCTTAACATTACCCAACTAGGAGGAGCATGATCCGATGTACCGTCCCATCCAATATGTGCAACATGTTGCACATCTGTTGGGTGCCCAATATTCATCTCTTGCTCCTCTTCCTCCTCTTCCTCCTTATAAACTGCAAGTAAATATTGCAAACAAATTTTCCGAGAATTATTTTTCTAGCTCATTTTTTTCGTTTGAAATAGAACAAATCTTACAATTTACAAGTGAAGGTCAAGAAGATATGCACCAAAGATGTGGGAGATGCACTTGATCCCCCCCTTGATGATCCCCTTCACCTTGATCGGCATCGCAACTAGTATCGTCCTTCTTCCACGAAACAAATTATCGCGCTCATATATACATATCTATATTCCTAGAATGTCGACGATTAAGATTAATTAAGTCAATACCTTTAAGAATTTTTCTTCTTTTTTTCCTTTCTCTTTATCATTATTTGGTTTGAAGGGACATTAACAAAGCTGAAACAAAAACTGAAGATACACTGCATCAAATAATAGTAGCATACCTCTATGAAGATGTGGAGATATGCATGTCCTTGATCTGATGAATATATTAGGTGTTCAAGATATAATCTTCGGCATTGCAACTTTAAGATTTCTGGATGAAATGAACATGATCATGTGTCGGGAGTACGTATCCGAATATAGGAAGGACACGCATCGGAATGGAAAATTAATGTGTAGCTCGTGTGGAAGGAGAGATTTATAAGAGGTGGTCAGAAGAGGAGAGACAGAGGGAGACCCAACAAAATTAGGTGGTTTCGGAGGGTGGAGGGGATGCAAAGGAGGCCCTATTTAGTTGTTTAGGTTTCTCATGGAGAGGAGTGGTGGTTATTGAAAGAGAGGATCTTCATTTGGGTATCTGCCGGTTTTAGTTCTTTTTAATGATGTAACTATAGCTAGCTTACAATAGCCAGTTTGGATATATAGTCTTCATAATGCTAAATTATTCTATTTGCACGCTAACTATATAAAGTTTAGACGTTCTTTTTAGTAATTTAACTTTTAACTGCTCGATTTTGATATCCCAATATCATAGTCTGTGTTCGATGTTGGAGTATATATATATATATATATATATATATATATATATATATATATATATATATATATAAAGGTTATTTTTGGAGCCATCTCAAAACTTACCTAACAAACCACAACCCAAGGTTAGTTATGGGCGAAGCTACTTTTTGATTTTCTTCGTCAAAACTACTTATATAGATGGGTTTCAATGTAGTAACCAAATGTTTTCTTTACATCTTTTTTGCTTTTGTGAATATATTTTATTTTTTTGAAAAAAATCAGTTCTAATAAATTTTCGACCATCTTCAATATTAAATTTTGATTTCATCCGTCTATATGGTACCGAACCTTCCACCCATCCTTTGACCAACAATGTCTCAGTTCGTGTAAGTCTAGATTATTTTTTTAGACAAATGTTTCTTCCTTTTCACATACCACTACTAAAATATTGGTATTTAGCGATGAAAAAATCCGTTGCTAAATACTACTATTTCGTCGCTAATTACTTTTACCAACTAAAACTGACGTCGATAGGTTTAACGTCGCTATGACAAATACGTCGGTAATCCATCGGTAATCCGTCGGTATAGCAATAGATTACCGACGGATATGTCGACCAAAATTAGCAAAGGATTAGCAACTAATATAAACCGTCGACAATCTCTGCGACATATTAACGACGAATTATCGACATATATTTGTGAGCCAAAAATACAAATTTTTCAGAAGCTCAGCGAAGGATATTTCCGTTGCTAACTCGTCTGATACGTTTTTGGTATCAAACATCACATCAGCGACGAAATTTTTTGTCGCTAGTTAGTCGCTGACCTCCAAAAATTTCGTCGGTAGATGTCGGTAATCCGTCGCTGGCTTGTAAATTTTTTCAGTAATCCGTCGCTAAGCTTGTCATTATTGCCATATATATATATATATATATATATATATATATATATATATATATATATATATATATATATATATATATATATATATATATATATATATTGCTAGCCGTTTGCTCGCCTCCCATCAAAGTGCTCCACTCTATTGAATCCCTCCTCGTCAATTTCTTTTGGGGTCATCTCGAGGGCAAGGATAAGCATCACTGGGCCAGTTGGGACACCATGGCCAAACCAACTGATGAGGGTGGTCTGGACTTCTGCAGACTGGTCCACATTGTAGACGCACACTCAGCAAAATTGTGGTGGAAACTTCGCACCGAAAGCTCGATCTGGACCAGGTTCATGAGAACGAGATACTCCAGATTCTGTCATTTGACAGAGGCGTCTGCTAACAACAGATCTTCTGCGTCCTGGCGGCGCATAATCCGCGGTCGTAGCCTTGCGGAACCGTACTTGCGTTTAATATTGGGCAACGGTCATTCGCAGGCGTACAAGGAACGCTGGTTGGGGGATGACATCCTCAGGCCCAACGCCCTTACACCGCCGCTGTGCGAGATTCGGGATTTATGGGATGATGACGTGTCTGGATGGAATTGGGAAAGAGTTAGAGCTTGGCTTGGCCCAGTGTCCATGGAGAGCCTGGGTGACTCTAATCTATCGATCAATGACGCGCATGACGAGCTCAGATGGTCCCCCAACCCGGGTGGACTCTTCACCCTGGATTCTGCCAAAATCGTCGCCAGAGGCACCCATGAAACGTCCTCCCCTTCCGCCAAGTTTTGGCATACATGTATACCCACCAAATGGTCCATTCTCATCTGGCGTACCGCGCGTCGGAAACTACCTACGGACGATGCCATCAACTCCTTCGGTTTTAGTCTGGCATCCAGATGCCACTGTTGTGTGAAACACCAATCGGAAACCTCCGATCACGTCCTTCTCTCTGGTGAATCAGCCACTCAAATTTGGACAAACCTTCACAACAAATTCAGGATTGTCCCCATGACCGGGGGCATCAACGATCTGTTGGCCAGTTGGAACACGTCTCACGGGCATCAGATCGTTGCTGCCGTCGCCTTTTGGGTCTTGTGGAAAAATAAAAACAAATACAGATACGAGGGCCGTCAACACCCACCCCCACAATTGTATAGAGAGGTTGTTCGACAAATCTACAAAAGAAAGAGGCATTGCACTCACGCCTCGCACCACTTTTGGGATGCCCTGGGCTGATCTGGGCACCACGTGTCATGAGCTGGCTCTCTTTGGGCGGTAACGACTGCGGGTTTCAGGACGCTCTTTCCATAGGCGCTAGCTTTTAGCACCTCACCTTCCGATGCTCGGTCCAGCTGCCTTTTTTTGGACAACATTTTGTGTTTCATAATTTCGCTTTTCTTGTCGTTTTTTGCGCGCGACGCGTTTACTTGTAAAGGCTTCGGCATTTTGCGCCTTTCCTTCAATAAAATTATGTTTCTTCAATATAAAAATATATATATATATATATATATATATATATATATATATATATATATATGTATACAATAAAATGATATACAGAAAAATAAACTCTAATATATACACAAATTCAACCAGCACCAATATATACATTAAAATGAACTCCAATATATATCCAACCTGCTCAATCCATATAAACTCATCCAGCAGTCACAAGATAGTATATATACAAAAAAATTTCAATAATACATAAACTCCATAAAGTTTATACAAACTCAACGATCAAATACAACCAAAAATCATACAAGATGCCCATAACATCAAACTGATGATGGAGGAGGTGGAGGAGGTGGCGGAGGTAGAGGCGGCTGTCCGCACGCATATATCTGCACCAGGACCAAACTGATGATCTGCTATACGTCCTCGGCAAGAACGTCTGGAAGAGTCGCCGGCGTGACAGGAGACGCCGTGGTCGAATTAGGAGCCGGTGTAGTAGGCGTTGTGGTCGGAGGAAGAGCCATTGCCGGAGGCGTTGAGGTCGAAGCTGGAGCTGGTGCAGCTGTAGCAGGAATCAGACCTGATGTGCTTAGAACTCCGGTCACTTGGGTCATCTGACGTTGTAGGGCCACCAAAATCTGTGTAATCTGCTGTAAACTGTAGGTTTTGGTAGTAACGCTGGTCTGTGTATCTACAGGTGGAGGTGGAGATAGAGGAGCTCTGGAATAAATGGACAATTGGGATGCCAACGATCCGGTACCGTACACGCTGCCCCCTTTTCCTCTACCGACAGCTTGTATCCACAAGTCGTTTCTCGTAATCGGCGTCGATGTCTGACTAGTCCCAGCTCCCCCTCGGCAGCCCTCCCCAACAGTAGTCCCTCCCTTACTGACTCGACTCTCTAAAGTCTTATATAGGTGAATAGATTTAGAGTTAATATTCATATTTTAGTTACTATTAAGTATTGTTATGGCTAGGGTCTCATACGTCTTCTATATTTATATATGTAAATAGATTTAGATTTAATATTCATATTTTAGTTACTATTAAGTATTATTATGGTTAGGTTCTCATACGTCTTCTAAATTTGACTTTGATTTATATTACTAATTAGGGTTATAATTTAGAGTTAATATTCATATTAGAGTTAGGACTAACTATTTAGGTAAACTAAATATAGTTAAGTACAAAGAAGAAATGTAATTAGATATAGGACTCAAAAAACTTACATAGGCTTTGGTTGCCTGATCATCTACAAGATTTCCATCCTTTTTTCGCTTATGGGTATGCTCAAAAACTTTAGCAAAGTCGATAACGTTCGGATCTTTGTCTGCCCTGGCGACCTCCTCGCACTATAACAATTAAACATCAATTTATAACTAAACATTAAATTTAAATAATTAAAGAAATAACAAATAAGAATACTCACCAACCGTCGATAATGCTCTGAAATTAACCACCCTTAGCACGGGCAGCCATTTCCTTCTCGTACTTGGCCTTATAGGCCGGAGTGTCCATCTTCTTCTTCATCGCCTCCCAAAATTCTCCCTTCAACCACTCCTTACGAAAAGCGCTATTTAGTGTAGCCAACGCCTTCTAGTCGTTGACCATATCCCTCAACCACTTGTTGGCGACGAACTTATATCCCTTTTGAATCGCCAGATCTCTGTTCGTCGGCCACCAGTACAACTTCTACAAATAAGAAGAAATAAAAACAAATGAGCAAATATTTAAGAAATGTTGTAAACAAAGATGATATTATTTAGGCATACCCCAAGTATCTCTAGCCAAATGAATCGTCTATCAAGTAGGATGTCCCCGAAGTTCATATAGGGACCATGGAATTGACGACACATTAAGTCGCCCAAATCTCTACCAGCCTGGGCCACAAAGAACCTGGATTTAACAAAATAATATACGATTAGAAAATAAAAAGAGTATGAATAAATGTGTAGAATAATAATTATATACTTATGTCGTTCCATCGACCCACATCTCGGGACGAGTGATGCCGTCTGGCCGCTCTGGTAGAGTAGGAGGGTCTACAAATCCTGGTCGACGTATGTATACTCCACGATCGACCAAAAGGCCAGGATATGGATTCGCCCCAGTAGGAGCGACAGGTGTAGTCTCCGGCGTAGAAGACGGGACACCAGCACCAGTAGGAGTAGATGCTGAAGGAATATCATGGCTAGCTTTGCCGGCCGATGAACGAGTGAACGACGGAGATAAGCCATCATCCTCATCAACCAAGTCATCCTCGCTAACTCCTCTATGATCTACAACTAGAGTACTAGGAGGAGCAGGAGGAAGATCCTCAACGTCGTGTATGGCCTCGACCCGCCATATATAAATCTGAAAGAAATAAAAAATAATGTGATTGTAACACCCAGTTTTCCAGAAGAGGGTAATTTTGTAATTATAATTATTATTTAATGATACTTATTCATATTATGATTTTTAGTGTTTTTTAATTATTTTAAACTATTTAAATTCATGACTTGTAATTTTTGGTGTTTTGCTAGTGAACAGTAGAGACTGCCTACCCTAGAGCCTAGCCATGTGATTAGGGTATTTTTGACATTTTTAGGGTTATTTGGATTTATTATAATTTATTTGAATTTATGGGAATTTTTAAAAATTATTTTGGAATTGTTTGATTGAGGGTTGACTAGGTTGACTTTGACTAGCAATGACCTTGGTAGGCTAACCAAGAAGCTAACCCTAGTTGTGTTTGGACTTGGTTAGGTCATGTAACCCTAGTTAGACTAGAGTTGACCCATGTTATGGTTATTTGACTTAAGTTAGATTTAAGTCCTAAGCCATGACTTGTGACTAAACCTTAAATCAATAACTAGCCTTAAGGCCCATAGGCCCACACCATGTACCCAAACCACACCCTAATCAGCCTATGGCAGCCAACCTAGGGTTTCCCACCCTATTTAATGGCTCTTCCATTTGTTCTTGCCTCTTTTAATTATTTTCTCTCAAGCTTTGAAGAAAGAGGTATAGCCATCTTCCCCAATCCATAACTTTCCCATTTTAACTCCTTTTTGGCTCAAACCACTTGCATTAGATTTTAATTATCTTCCTCTTGCTGTTCATGGAGAGTATTCTCAGGCTTGGGGCAATTTGGAGAGTTTGGCTAACAAGGAGAAACCCCCCTTTTTGGAGCTTTTCTTTGGAATTTCAACATATAGGTAAATCCCTATTCCCTCCACCAAATTTAGTTTTCTTTGCATGGATAGGAAGCCCTAGGTGTCCCCTAGCCGTAGGTATTGGTTTTGTGTCAATTCGTGTTTGTTTGGTGTCCGTATCGGACACGTATCTAGGTGTCTATGCATGTGTTTGATGAAATGTCACAAAGGGAATTTATTGCTATTTTTGAAAAAATATTTGAATGAAAATGTTGATTTTAATGTGTTTACTAATTTCCCCCAGGACTGAGTTGGTTTTCGAGCCGTGTCCGTGTCCAAATAGGACACGAACACGCTCGCAGCACTCACTGGCAGTGCCCTGCTATCCGTGTCCAGGTTTGCCTTGGACACGCCACTTCACGCCACGAAATTTGACATGGGGACTTCCTATATGACTGACACGAGACCTAAAAAGTTTCGTAGGACCTCGTGGAATGGTTTGGGAGCAATCGAGCCAGCACGAAATTGCACTGTCACGCACACGCACACAATTGCTTCACTGATACGCACTCACACACACGACACGACACAACGTGGACACGGTGCAGGCTGTGGGACACGTTCCCCTATCCTAGGCGAACCTACAGCCACGGGCACGTGTCCTAACTCGTGTCGAGTAGTGTCTACGAATGGTGTGCACGTGTGCACGATGATTTTGTGCACAGATTTGTGTCTGTGATGTGTGGTTGTTTAGGACACGTTCGTGTCCATCTTGTTGGACACGAACACCCTTCCCATGACACGTATCATGTGTAAACCTGAATGCACACTTAATTTACTGATTTAATTAAGTTTTGAGTTTGAATTGGTTTTGGTTCGATTTCTCTGATACCATGTATCTTTTTCGAAATTCCTGAATTGATTTCATTTTAATCTGATTTAGATGATGTTTTAGATTGCCACATTGATTTCCTACATGTGCTTTGGTTCCTACTAAGTTGGTTTTTGCAAGATAGATTAGGTTTTCACTTGGAAAATTGGGTTTTGATCTAATGAACTATCTTCCTGAAACTATCAACTGAACAGTTTTGTTAACTTAAATTCTGAACTTTATCCCAGTTTTAAATCTAAGATTTGAATGTTGAATTACTAATGATTAATCCCTATACAAATGTGTTAGACTACTGTTAGGTAGTTACATATTAGATTGGGATAATGTCAAGGAAATAGATTCGAATTGGTATTAATATTGGGTTGATTGAACTGTTATTTTCCCTTTATTTTTCCTGAGAACTGAATCCAATTGATTCCTGTTAAAACTGATACATTCCTGTTTGTTGGAATGCTGAACTTGATTTCTATGTCTTTTTAACTAATTTTGATGTTTTGATCACCATGTTAATTCATTATGCATGTGTTACTTTACTGTCAAGTGGGGTTGTGTTTGAGTTGGGAGTAATGGGAACTCGAAACTTGGTTTGGTTATTATGTACTGTCAAATCCTGAGAACCTGAATTTCTGAGTACATAGGCACTGTTGCATATAGTTCAATTTCATAATACATGCTCTACATGTTCATGCATTTCAGTAAGCTATAGTTCATATGTTAGGTTGTTTTAGCCTTGTGTGTTGCATTGAATTCCTGAGAATGAATGGCAAGCCACATCGAACTGATTCTTAAAACCTGAGAACAGGTTTAAATTGGATCATTGAACTGTCTTTTGTATAACTGATTGAAGGTTAGTTTACATACTTAATTCCTCACTTGGTTAATTTCATATATTGTCACGCCTCGGTTCCAAAATATGTGGGACCAGGAACACGTGGCATGCCAGCTGTACGATCAAGTATAGAAAAACTCCAATTTAATGGACTATACTCGATCGTAGTACGCTGAAGTAACAACTAAATAACAATACAGGCAGGTAAATACTAATCTCATCCACAGGAAAAATCACAGAATAAAGCTGGAAGGAATGAAAATAACTTTGAATCAAACTACATGTCATGACTAGTGGAAAATAATCCACCAATAAATGTATGAAAGAGCTACTGAAAGAGTACAACTGAACCAGAAAAGAAATAGATAGTCACTAGCAGAAATCACCTAATAACTCAAAGAAACTCACGAGGCTCAACATCGAAGTCCTCGTCAGCAAAAGTCTCCCAATCTCGGTAGTCCGTCGGTACCTGTGCTCGTCCCAATCTGGAAAAGGTGCCAGGTCCTCAGAGGGACGTAACAAGTACACAAGAAATCGACATGCATGATAGTACGGGAAGTATATAAATAACTAGAACAGAACGTAACATAACATCTCCCCAACCAAACAAGGACAGGAGATGTCATGCGACATACGACAGGTAAACTAACCATCTATGTGTAATACTCTCGAGACATCTCTAATGGTGCATGAGGGAGGGAGAAGAAGAAGAAACTGCCACCAAGCGTTCTACGGTTTGAGTAACGAGGGGCTACGAGCATCCAGCGTCCATTGGAAACAGAATTCTCATACACCACTAGTAGACTCTCCCCACCCAATGTATATCTGTACCGTATATGCGGTACAAATAATATGCAAGACGTCATAGTATATATAAGTAGACCTGTACCAACCACTAGACCAGACGCGAACTCACGTGCCAATGATCAGTCGACACACAAATCCATGCACTCAACTCACTCATATAGTAATCGTGTATGATATGGTGTCCGGCTAGAAGATACCACATACCATCACAATACACGGGATAAATCCACTACTACGAGACGCGTGCACACAACTGAGAAGTAACTAGGTAATATAAACTAACTACAAAAATATACAATCAAGCAAGGTGTACTTGCCTGTGTCCAGCAACTGAGTATCCGGGTCCGATGTAGAGTCCGAGTTCCGAGAAGCAAATAATCCTAAACAAGCATGATTTATAATTAATCACTATTTAATAATTTACTAAATTGATTAATTGCTAATTAACCAACAATCAATAGTATTTTATTAAAACCAACTATCTAGTACCAATAATTATGAATAATACTTATACAATAATAAGTATGTAAATATACTTATTATCATACATTTATATTCTATAATTAATAATACAACATGATATTTAGTAATTAATTAATTAATTATAATCAATTAACTACTCAATTTAATACACACGTGCATACACAATTCCTAATAATACTAACAAAAATAGTAAAAGTCCTTAAAAATCATTTCTAGTCTATTATAATAATAAACTAAATAATACCAGAATAATAAATATATATTATATATATATTTTTACAGAAATGAATTTATTACCATTAAAACTATTTATTAAATAAAGAGTTAAATAATACATAATAATTCGAAATAAATCTTGAAAATTCACTATAAAACCTAAATTTAACCATTAAATCTAAATTCACTATTCTACACAATAATAACACATAATTAGTAATTATTTAAATTAATAAATAATTATTAAACAATTTAATAAATAATTCTAAAATAATTCTACAAATTACTTTTAAATCCTAAAAATTAGTAATAAATATAAAATACCTAAAATAATTTCCAAAATAGTTTAATTATCTATTTCAACAGAAACCTTAACATTTACCCATTTACAAATAATTATATAATTAATATCGATTAATTATATAATATACTTAGTAATCAAAATTACCCTTCTAAAATCTAAATAAATATAAATAAATACAATTAAATATTGGAAATATTTTTATACAGTAAAGTATATTTTTACAAACATTTTCTATATAATATATATTATTTAATTAACAACCAATTAAATAATATAAATTAAAAAACGGTAATTGGAATTAATTTAAAAATCTAAAGTTCTCGGTTTTTAATATAAAATAATTACAAATAAAATTCTATAATTCCTGGAAAAATTGTTATAAAATACTACATAAATTTTACAAACTTTTTCCTCTACAAGGTTTTATTTAGTTAATAATAAAATTATTAATTAATGATTGAAACAGTAAATACAATTAATTAATTAACAGAATATAAAATTCATAAATAAATAATAATAAATACTAATAAATATTATTAATTCACACAAAAATTAATGTAGATCCTATACTTAATTACTAATGATCCCCTTCAATTAGATCTAATTAATTACCAATAATTAGACAATAATTAATCATAAAAAAACTGAATTAATTATGGGTTAAAAACCCTAAAACTAGGGTTACAGTAAAAAAAATAGGATTTCCCACGTGGAAGAGCCACGGGGTGGCTCGGGTGCTTACCTGCCCACCGCAGGTGGTCGGGGTCAGCCTCCAGGCGCGGTGGCGCCGCCGGGGGTCGCCGGGATCGGCCGGCTCTGCTGCTCACAGCGGCAACCACAGTCCCGTCCGGCCTTGTGCTCCTCCGTACGTCGGCGAGGAGTCTCGGGTTGAGGGAGGAGGTAGGCGAGGTGAAGGTGAGGTCAGGGGGGGGGGCGGCTTGGAGACAAAGCTCTAGGGTTAGGGTTAAGAGGAACTTGGTTAAAGAAGGCTATATATATATATATATATATATATATATATATATATATATATATATATATATATATATATATATATATATATATATAATATATTTAAATCTAATAAAACATCTATAAGCAATTCTTAAGACAATTAATAGAATTTAATAATAAAACCTAATAGGGATATCCAATTTAATAAAATAATAATAATAGACCATGGCAATAATAAAAATATAATAATAGTGATAAACCATAAATAAAAGGTAATAAATAATTATAAACTTGCTATTAATTATAATAATATGACAATAACTAAGGATTATAAATAATAATAGAGCCAATATTTATAAGGATAAAATTTGACTAGCACTAATAAAAGTAACCCTGATGATCTTGCCAACAATATTGTCAGATAGAAAATAGCATCATCTTGCATCTATATATATATACAATATAAATTAAACCCTGATTAGAAATAATTAATTAATTATTTAATTAAAATAAATTAACAAGCTATTCTTCAAAAAAATAAAAATAAAAAAATAATTTTAAAAATTCCCTGAAAATTCAGGGGGTTTACAATCTACCCAACTTATAAGAATTTCGTCCTCGAAATTTAAAATAATTCTAATACCGAAGAAATAATAAGAAAATCAATGAAAAGTAAATATGTAAATTGTAACTTACTCAACAAGACAATAACAAGATATATGGAGGTTTATAGAGGGGTCAAAACTAGTAACATGTTCCACAAGAAGGATATTCCAAGTCCGACATGGGTCATAGGATTTTCCAGGTGAGGGAATAAGTCGTTATTGTATGGTCAAAATTTAATAGAACGAAGAAAAGGGGACTTATAGTTTATTCTAAGGAAAAGATTTGTCAAACAAGTAGAGTCATTAAAATAAAGCACATAAAGGTCTGTTTATATGGGACATGTATATCATATGTGTGGTGCGGTTTGTCTAGATCATAATGGTGCAATTCATTGGAAGAAAAATCCTAATATTGTGCTTCAATTACCAAAGTCATGGTAAGGGATCAAATGATATGAACCAAGGAAAGGATAATAGGAAAACTTTTATTTGCTAAATGTCCGACTAAAATCAGTCTAAGATGGCTACTAGGGTGCTAAGGGTATTACTAAAATAAGATATCATACAAGGTATACTTAACTGACTTAGTAGAAAGATGGTTCTACTATAAATCATAGCTAATAAAGGGTTATAAAGAGAAATTCTATACTAAGACGCAGAATAAAGAAGAGTTCAAGGGGGGTGGGGTCGATTACAAATTTGAAGGTCCAATGCGAATAAATGTTTCAAGAAAAAAAAAATGTCAAACGGTCGCAAATGAGATCCTAGGACAAGTTTACTATATCTTCATCTGCATAAAATAATCATATAGAAAGCGAATCAAATGCACTAGGTTGGCCAGACCATCATGCACCGATTCTGATTAGACAATATTTTAGTGGGTGCACCCAATAAAATATGTGTCAAGAACAAGCTTGAGAAAAGAATAGGCTTGTAAAAACTAGGCTATAATAGCAGTATTAGTCAAGACAATAAAAATAAACGTACAGAAGAAAAAAATGTACAAGATAGTTCAAGTCCAAAACACAAATAATGATTTGACCTTTCTAGTTGCCCTATGAATCTCTAACCTTAGTTGAGCTAGGGGATAAGAACCCACAAAGTTATGTCTAGGTAACCTAAATACTTATACCATCATATAGTCAGTGATCCAATTATAATTTCTTAATGGTCCTGAGAAAAGTATGATGCTAAACAACAAGGTATACTACCCAACTTATAAGAATTGAACTAGTACCTCTAACTGTCTCTTTAGGGAAGCAAGTTTATCCTACCAAATTGTAGCAACAACATAGAATTTTCTAGAGAAGCAATAATAATCCTAACATTCTTTAGCTCGATAACCGGGACATGAGCTAAAGGTGAAGGAATTTTTTTTATATATATTTTTCTCAATCAAAATTTGTTCCATCAAACAAAATTCAATCACAAAAAAAATACCTCAAATTTCTAAATCGATCCTCGAAATAAACTTTATTATAGTATAAACATCCTTTTCTTTTCTCCTCAAAATTTTTAGATTAAAATTACCCAACTCCAAATTTTAAATCACTTTATGAAATGCAATTTCTAAATTCTTCTTAAATAAACCCTTTTTTTTCATCAAGGTCAAAATATTCAATCTTTAAAGAAATATAAATCTCATAGGCAACTCTTAACTATTTCTATTTACAATCATCTATCCTCAAATTTTAAAAAAAATTTATTCTTCTATTTTGGAAACCAACATAAATCATCAACCAATTTAAATCTCATGTAGCAAGTCATAAAAAAAAATATTTCAATCCTCAAGTTAATTTTCTATCCTCCATAACAATTATATATTAAATCTTCAAATCAATTTTTTTTTTAAAACATTTACTCAAATCGATCCTCGAGATTATTTTATTAATCAATATCCAGCAGTCTCATAGATACAAATAACCTGTCTAATTACTATTAAAATTAATATATTATCATTCAAAATTCATATATTCCGACTATCCAACTTAGAATTTACTAATTATTTCTGCAAAATCATGTCTTCCAGAAGTAAGATGTTTCTCAATCTATAATTGGACTCTTCCCAAAATTCTAATATAGATCCAACTGTATACCTAACTGCTAAGGTAACCTACCTAGCCATGAATTTAACTCAAGAGTGTACAGTATAGTCATCTTCCTAATCTCTACTGAGCACCATATGATAAGGTTTATAATATACGGGATCGAAAATGATATAAATCGAGGAAGTCACAAGTTATAAGATAGGAATCAAGGAATATTTCGAGGAATTTGAAATAAGTCAGAATCAAATGAGATCAAATGAGAGAAGTAATCAATTGTGGATGGGACATAATAATCCTAATCATATTTGCAGGCTTGCTTGGTACTGTGAAGTAACCAAACAATTTTTTATCTCGACCTGCATGGGCCACCACTAAAAACATGTCACGCCCCGGTTCCAAAATATGTGGGACCAGGAACACGTGGCATGCCAGCTGTACGATCAAGCATAGAAAAACCCCAATTTAATGGACTATACTCGATCGTAGTACGCTGAAGTAACAACTAAATAACAATACAGGCAGGTAAATACTAATCTCATCCACAGGAAAAATCATAGAATAAAGCTGGAAGGAATGAAAATAACTCTGAATCAAACTATAATTCATGACTAGTAGAAAATAATCCACCAATAAATGTATGAAAGAGCTACTGAAAGAGTACAACTGAACCAGAAAAGAAATAGATAGTCACTAGCAGAAATCACCTAATAACTCAAAGAAACTCACGAGGCTCAACATCGAAGTCCTCGTCAGCAAAAGTCTCCCAATCTCCGTAGTCCGTCGGTACCTGTGCTCGTCCCAATCTGGAAAAGGTGCCAGGTCCTCAGAGGGACGTAACAAGTACACAAGAAATCGACATGCATGATAGTACGAGCAGTATATAAATAACTAGAACAGAATGTAACATAACATCTCCCCAACCAAACAAGGACAGGAGATGTCATGCGACATACGACAGGTAAACTAACCATCTATGTGTAATGCTCTCGAGACATCTCTAATGGTGCATGAGGGAGGGAAAAGAAGAAACTGCCACCAAGCGTTCTACGGTTTGAGTAACGAGGGGCTACGAGCATCCAGCGTCCATTGGAAACAGAATTCTCATACACCACTAGTAGACTCTCCCCACCCAATGTATATCTGTACCGTATATGCGGTACAAATAATATGCAAGACGTCATAGTATATATAAGTAGACCTGTACCAACCACTAGACCAGACGCGAACTCACGTGCCAATGATCAGTCGACACACAAATCCATGCACTCAACTCACTCATATAGTGATCGTGTATGATACGGTGTCCGGCTAGAAGGTACCACATACCTTCACAATACACGGGATAAGTCCACTACTACGAGACGCGTGTACACAACTGAGAAGTAACTAGGTAATATAAACTAACTGCAAAAATATACAATCAAGCAAGGTGTACTTGCCTGTGTCCAGCAACTGAGTATCCGGGTCCGATGTAGAGTCCGAGTTCCGAGAAGCAAATAATCCTAAACAAGCATGATTTATAATTAATTACTATTTAACAATTTACTAAATTGATTAATTGCTAATTAACCAACAATCAATAGTATTTTATTAAAACCAACTATCTAGTACCAATAATTATGAATAATACTTATACAATAATAAGTATGTAAATATACTTATTATCATACATTTATATTCTATAATTAATAATACAACATGATATTTAGTAATTAATTAATTAATTATAATCAATTAACTACTCAATTTAATACACACGTGCATACACAATTCCTAATAATACTAACAAAAATAGTAAAAGTCCTTAAAAATCATTTCTAGTCTATTATAATAATAAACTAAATAATACCAGAATAATAAATATATATTATATATATATTTTTTTACAGAAATGAATTTATTACCATTAAAACTATTTATTAAATAAAGAGTTAAATAATACATAATAATTCGAAATAAATCTTGAAAATTCACTATAAAACCTAAATTTAACCATTAAATCTAAATTCACTATTCTACACAATAATAACACATAATTAGTAATTATTTAAATTAATAAATAATTATTAAACAATTTAATAAATAATTCTAAAATAATTCTAGAAATTACTTTTAAATCCTAAAAATTAGTAATAAATATAAAATACCTAAAATAATTTCCAAAATAGTTTAATTATCTATTTACAACAGAAACCTTAACATTTACCCATTTACAAATAATTATATAATTAATATCGATTAATTATATAATATACTTAGTAATCAAAATTACCCTTCTAAAATATAAATAAATATACATAAATATAATTAAATATTGGAAATATTTTTATACAGTAAAGTATATTTTTACAAACATTTTTTATATAATATATATTATTTAATTAACAACCAATTAAATAATATAAATTAAAAAAATGGTAATTGGAATTAATTTAAAAATCTAAAGTTCTCGGTTTTTAATATAAAATAATTACAAATAAAATTCTATAATTCCTGGAAAAATTGTTATAAAATACTACATAAATTTTACAAACTTTTTCCTCTACAAGGTTTTATTTAATTAATAATAAAATTATTAATTAATGATTGAAACAATAAATACAATTAATTAATTAACAGAATATAAAATTCATAAATAAATAATAATAAATACTAATAAATATTATTAATTCACACGAAAATTAATGTAGATCCTATACTTAATTACTAATGATCCCCTTCAATTAGATGTAATTAATTACCAATAATTAGACAATAATTAATCATAAAAAACTGAATTAATTATGGGTTAAAAACCATAAAACTAGGGTTACAGTAAAAAAATAGGATTTCCCACGTGGAAGATCCACGGGGTGGCTCGGGTGGTTACCTGCCCGCCGCAGGGGGTCGGGGTCAGCCTCCAGGCGCGGTGGCGCCGCCGGGGGTCGCCGGGATCGGCCGGCTCTGCTGCTCACAGCGGCAACCGCAGTCCCGTCCGGCCTTGTGCTCCTCCGTACGTCGGCGAGGAGTCTCGGGTTGAGGGAGAAGGTAGGCGAGGTGAAGGTGAGGTCAGGGGGGGCGACTTGGAGACAAAGCTCTAGGGTTAGGGTTAAGAGGAACTTGGTTAAAGAAGGCTATATATATATATATATATATATATATATATATATATATATAGAATATATATCTAAATCTAATAAAACATCTATAAGCAATTCTTAAGACAATTAATAGAATTTAATAATAAAATCTAATAGGGATATCCAATTTAATAAAATAATAATAATAGACCATGGCAATAATAAAAATATAATAATAGTGATAAACCATAAATAAAAGGTAATAAATAATTATAAACTTGCTATTAATTATAATAATATGACAATAACTAAGGATTATAAATAATAATAGAGCCAATATTTATAAGGATAAAATTTGACTAGCACTAATAAAAGTAACCCTGATGATCTTGCCAACAATATTGTCAGATAGAAAATAGCATCATCTTGCATCTATATATATATACAATATAAATTAAACCCTGATTAGAAATAATTAATTAATTATTTAATTAAAATAAATTAACAAGCTATTACTCAAAAAAATAAAAATAAAAAATTAATTTTAAAAATTCCCTAAAAATTCAGGGGGTTTACATATATGCCAATGCCATGTTCTCCTTAACTGTCAACCAATCTGAGGTTAGGTTCAGGTGTTTTATGTCCTATCACAAGACACACACAACACTATGGTCCCTGTCACACACAGGACACTATTATTACTTGAACCTGAGATTTTCTCTTCTATGTTTATTGAACTGAAATTGATGTGAAGTCTCATATTTTGTTGAGTTGATTTGGAGTGATATTTGGGCTGGAAACATGGAACCTGAGTTGTTTTCTTTCTTTTCTTCACTACTCACTGATTTTCCTAATTGACAGAAACCTGAGTTTATGCACAGGTTCACACATTCCTGATATCATATCACACCCACAGGAGCATGGTTCATGACACTGTTGCACTCACAAATCTGGGAATGTTTCCCATATAGCCTGCCACCTATTTTCCAATGACACACACACTATAAAACCTAGGACTGAGACACTATTGCCACTGTTTTGAATATGTGATCTAAGCCTGGGTTTAACCCATTGCCTCACACACTCATTTTCCAAATAACCTTTACTGTTTCCAGGTTAACACATCTACACACAAGCTGAAACCTGAGCACAGGCCACCTCTTTATGTTCCTGTCTAATACACTCACACACAAACTGAAATCTAAACTCTTACACACACTCATTGACACTCTTCACACACATTGCTATATATATACACACACACACACATATACATTGACACCAATCTAAACTCTATGCATACACACATTATTTGTATGTCCTATTTACATACACATGTATACCTTAATCTCTCTCTAAATCTCTATGTATATATATGAATATATGTAAATATGTATATAGGCTTGTATGATGTGTAAAATAGGTAATACAATATATGCATGGATAATGTGGTATGTAAATTGTAGGTTTGATAGCTTGTATAGACTTGTGATTGGTATGTGATTACTAGACTAGGCTTGGTTAGGACTGGTGAGACTTGTTAGACTTGTTTGGGTTAAGCTTGACCTAGGTGACTAGTGTGGTTGACTAGAGTTGACCAAGTGTTGACTTTAGTCTAGTTTGACCTAGACAACATGCAGATGCATTGTAGATTACTATTATCATCCCCTATATACATCTTGACTTGTGTTGCTCTAACTAGGAGTCAGGTATCTCATCTCGGACAGTACATTTACTTCAGACATTCAGATACGAGACGAGTATATTCTCTGATCATTTCATATCCTGCTTAGAATTATTTCCTGTATTAAATTACTTTACTGGATACTGTCATGTTGGTCACACGGATTAGTACTATATGGATCCTTTCTTGAGATGTTATCCCTTCAGGGAGCATCGGGTACTCTATGTTCTGTGCGTTTCACTTACATGGCGTATCATATGCTTCTTTGGTTCTTTGATCACTTGTGACATATACCCATATGATCACAGAGTCTTCTTTGAATCCTTATCCCATTTATTGGGTCTACCAGAATCCCCATTTATGGGACTACTATGTATCACCCTTTGGGGGATTATCACCCTTTGGGGGCTTATCACCCTTTGGGGGCATATCACCCTTTGGGGGCATATCACCCTTTGGGGGCTTACCACCCTTCGGGGGCTGTTACATAGAATCATAACATAACCTGGTTGGATCCTTGTGTATTAGTTGGGGGTACGGGGGAGTATAAATAGCCATGTGAACAATTTCCAAAGTAGAATAGCCATGTACGCCTCTTTAGTATAGCCATGTACAAATCAAGCCGTTCATATGTCGACTTTGTACTCTGAATCACTAGTCACTGGTAGCTCTCTATTTATAGTTGATATTTCTATTACAGTTCTCTCTCTGTTTACATACTGCATTTTCTTCAGTATCTATATCTTACTTTACTGCATGATTATATTTTTTAACCTGCTATGAACTGTTGAGATGTACTGTGCTCGCTCCCGTCCTGACTGGACCTGTTGAAAATTTTACAGAGGATGATGAGGAATCCTGCACCCCTTACTTGGAGCTTGCCTAGATGACACTCGCGACCTGGACCCCTGGGGAGGTTCAGGCAGCTGCTGAGGACGATACCTTGCTTAGTATAGCTAGCTTAGACTGTTTTCCATTTTATGTTTAGTTATTGTTCTTGATTCAGAGCTGTATATTTTTAGAGATGATAAGACTTGTATTTCTTTTCTGTTGTACCTCAGTTGAGGATTTGTTTATCTATTTTATCGTGTCATATTCTATCTATAGATTGTGATTGAGTTATACCTCTGTGTTGGCCTCCTTATGGAGAGTATTCTATTATGTTAGTTATAGTTCATGACCTAGAACAGCGTTCTACCGCCGACACTGCGGCGTAGGCTGGGCGTTGTTACGTTCTCGTACCCTCATAGTGGGTGCGGGTCGTGACACGTTTTTAGTGGTGGCCCATGCAGGTCGAGTTTGTGTAGTGGTATTCGAACTAGAGTACCACTACAGCCTGCAGTAGGATTAGGATATTTTTGAGGTACTCAATCATATTAGAAAAAACTCTTAACTGGATTCCTGCCATCCAAATTCCTGTTGAAAATTTGCTTCCTTAGATAACTGTCCTCCCTTGAATTATCGATTCTATCTCAGTATTGATTTCCTTATTTGATCTGTCTCCAGGATGGTGATTGAGACACGATCGCATCGTTCTGGCCCAGCAGACGCTGGTGAGAGGCCTACCACCCCTCACCTGATCGTGGACGCTGGGACCACAACACCCCCTATTTTTGCTCACATAGGAGCTTCTACAGCTTTTGGGAATGCACCTCCACCTGTCCGGAGGCCCTCCCCCGTCATTCCAGATATGTACCAGCAGCAGTTACCTTCAGGGAGAGTAGATGCGGCTCAGATATTTACCCTCTTCCAGCGATTCATGGAGTTTCAGCAACAGATACAGCAGAACCAATCTGCTGATATCCGACAGAGCATACAAGATACTCACCAGTTGGTTAGGACAACAGTGGAGCTGGTGGCTACTCAGCCACAGGGAGGCCAGATGCAGCCGTATCAGCCGAGGACTCCAGACATCCATTCCTTCAAGAAGATGGGACCCCGAGACTTCAAGGGTACAGAGGGCATCATATACGCTGACGATTGGATAGAGAACATTGAGAAGATATTCCGATTGGCACAGATACCAGCAGGATTACAGATCGAGACAGTCGCCAGTCAGATGCAGGACTTGGCCCGTACTTGGTACCAGACGGACCCGAGGGTTGGTACAGCCGGTCAGACTTGGGCAGTGTTCAAGAAACTGTTCAAGGAGAAATTCTTTCCTGATACCGCACTCCGTGCTTTGGAGGCGCAGTTCGAGAGTTTGGTTCAGGAGAACCAGACCGTTGAGGAGTACGCTGGAGAGTTCAGCCGTTTGAGCAGATTCATCGAGGATCTTACCGAGGTCGGGAAGGCGAAAAGGTTCCGCAGGGGTTTGATCGGAGAGATCAAGTCATATACCAAGAGCGATCGCGACGCCACTTTCGAGCAGATTCTGGTAGGAGCCATGACAGCGGAGGACGATCTTGGGCTGAAAGAGAAGAGGATGCGAGACACTCAGGGAGCTAGTGGCAGTGCGGGCCCGGCCAAGAGGCCCCACTTGCAGATTCAGCCACAGTATCCACAGCAGATGCTACCTCTACAGTTTCAGCAGCAAATGCTACTTCTACAGTTTCAGCAGCAGTACCAGCAGCCGAGGGTCTACCTTCAGTAGCGGCAGTTTCAGGACCACATACCCTTTCAGCAGGCGCAGCAGCCGTAGAGGCAGCAGACCTAGGGACAGCAGCTTGTTATCATTTGCCCTTTTTGCAAGAGACCAGGGCACGATTGGAGCGAATGCCAGAAGAGGCTGGGCAGATGTTTACTTTGCGGAGGATCCGATCATCGTCTGAGAGAGTGTCCCGAGTCATCGGGACAGACAGTTCAGGGAGCAGGAGCTAGGGCCCCGGTAGGCCAGCAGAGAGGATTACCCTTACCGACTCAGCAGCAGAGGTACATGCAGCATCAGCAGCAGGCCAGGGGAGGCCAGCAAGGGCGAGCTTTCGCCAGGACAGTCGAGGATGCTCAGGCCGTTGGAGATCTAGTTACAGGTTCCGTTCTTTTGACTCAAATTCTGTAATTGCCTCTTATAACTGCCTTGAAATTTCGATTCCTTCTGTTCCTTGTTGATTTATTAATTTTGTCCTGTTGTTCTTGTGTTATGTTTGATTTCTTCTGAGATAAATCATATGGGCTAGGTCACCCAGTTATGGAATCTAAAATCTTCGATAGTCGTGTTTAGCTGGCATAGTGAGGACATATAGTCAGATCTATGACGTATTTCTCGGGTGTGGGAATTTAAGGTTTTCGCTGCCAAACATGCGGCAATGCAAAAATTTTAAATACCATGATTCTAGAGGTATGTGCCTTAGTCGAGGACTCTGTGATTATCGTAGCCTTGCTCACTAGCATGACGAAGATTCTGAGTATCATAATTTTGGACAGACGCATATGATTATCTGACGGTATGTTTGAGACTTTGATTGTGGGGTGTTTGACCTAGAAGGCCTGCTACCATCTTAATTTCGAGGACAAAATTTTTATAAGGTGGATAGGATTGTAACACCCAGTTTTCCAGAAGAGGGTAATTTTGAAATTTTGTAATTAAAATTATTATTTAATGATATTTATTCATATTATGATTTTTAGTAATTTTTAATTATTTTAAACTATTTAAATTCATGACTTGTGATTTTTCGTGTTTTGCTAGTGAACAGTAGAGACTGCCTACCCTAGAGCCTAGCCATGTGATTAGGGTATTTTTGACATTTTTAGGGTTATTTGGATTTATTATAATTTATTTGAATTTATGGGAATTTTTAGAAATTATTTTGGAATTGTTTGATTGAGGGTTGACGTGTCACGACCCGCACCCACTGTGAGGGTACGAGGACGTCACAACGCCCAGCCTACGCCGCAGTGCCGACGGTAGAACGCTGTCCTAGGTCAACATACATCTAGCAATATAATACTAAGCAGTAAATGATCTCAATCACAACTAAGGAGGAAGAAAACACGATGTGATATAGAACTTCAAGGAAATACTGAAGATAGAAAAGTCTAAGATAATATCCCAGCAAATATCCAGAGTACATCTCTCAGCTACTGAATATGAAAGAATATATACAACTCAACATCTCTGAACAGAAGTAAAATCTAGCTAAACAGTCTCAAGACAACATGAAAATAAGATAAGGCCTAACTAAACTAGTCTAGGCAGTGGGGGTGATGTCCTCAGCTAGAGCTGTCCGGAGAAGGTATCCTCCCAGGCCTCCTCCTCGTCCTCTGTAATATTTTCAACAGGTCCAGTCAGGACAGGAGCGAGTACAGTACATCTTAACAGTTCATAGCAGGTTAGAAAACATAATCATGCAGTAAAGTAAGATATAGATACTGAAGAATGCAGTATGTAAACAGAGAGAGAGAACTGTAATAGAAATATCTACTATAGTAAAGAGCTACCAGTGACTAGTGATTTAGAGCACAAAGTCGACATGTGAACGGCTTGATTTGTACATGGCTAGACTAAAGAGGCGTACATGGCTATTATACTTTGGAATTGTTCACATGGCTATTTATACTCCCCCGTAGCCCCAATTAATACACAAGGATCCAACCAGGTTATGTTATGATTCTAAGTAACAGCCCCCGAAGGGTAGTAGACCCCGAAGGTGATAAGCCCTCGAAAGTGATAGACCCCGAAGGTGATAGACCCCGAAGGTGATACATAGTAGTCCCACAAATGGGATAACGATTCAAAGAAGACTCTGTGATCATATGGGTATATGTCACAAGTGATCAAAGAACCAAAGAAGCATATGATACGTTATGTAAGTGAAACGCACAGAACATAGAATACCTGATGCTCCCTGAAGGGATAACATCTCAGAGTGGGATCCATATTGTACTAATCCGTGTGACCAACGTGCCAGCATCAATTAAAGTAATTTAATGCAGAAAAATAATTCTAAGCAGGATATGAAATGATCAGAGAATGTACTCGCCTGTATCTGAGTGTCCGGATAAAATGTACTGTCCGAGGAGAGGTGTCTGGCTCCTAATCAGAACAGCACAAGTCACAACAAGTCTAAAATGATATAATGAAGCCCTACTATGCATTCTACATGATTCTAGGTCAATCTAGGCCAAGGTCAACTCTTGGTCAACTCTAGTCAACCCTAGAAGTCAAACTAGGTCAAACAAGACTAATCTAGGCTAAACAAGACTGTACAAGACTAATCTAGACTCTACTAGGTCTAACAAAGTCTAAGTTAAACAATTCTAGGCTAACCAATATCCATGTATACCTGTATAGCATGAATATATACTATATCTACACTTGCTAGCATGTGGCATATAGCCTATAGGTAACCCATAACAAACCCTATAGGCTATCACATATCACATATAGTTTATACTCTATATACAACCATACAATTATATATAAACATATATCTATACAACCACTATATAGGTATATATCTATATAACATCTCACATATCATATATATACATACATAGGAAACAAGGAAAGGAAATGTGATTGTGTACATGTGTGTGTGTATAGAGAGTTTGTTCTCAATATTTAGGACATTGCATTCTCAGTTATTAGGCATGTGTGATGTGAGGGTGTAGGTTTTTCTTGTGTTCAAGTGTCAGGGAGTAACATTGAAAACAGGGAATACCAAACTGTGCATTGTGTTAAATTAACAGGTTTCCCTGTGTGTGTGTGAGTGTCTATGGAACTGAAACAGTGATCTAACACAAGTGAAAACCCAACCTAACATGTAGCACCCTAGCAGTAGCTAACATATATATATAGTGATTTAATCATGGCAATTGAACATCAAAAATTTGGGTTAGACAGGAATTCAGGCTGTGAGTGTGTGTTGAAGAAAAATTCAGTGAGGAAACAATGTAAAAACCAGTGAGTGAAAACAGGAAAAAAATAGTGAGCAACTCATAAAATCTCAGTTCAAAACATAGACAAATCCCCCAAAACAGTTAACAGTTTTTTCCTCCCTCAATCTCAGATTAATACATTGAAATCCCACATATTTCAGTTCACAGAAATCAGTTTATACAGTAAACATCAAACCCAGTTTCAGCCTATACTTGCATTCCAGATTTATGAACCAAATCAAAATCAAATCACCCCAATTTTGATACACTACTAGTAAACACATAGGAGAATATATCAGGTTTTTAATATCATGCAATTTACAATATAGATTAGGTAAAAATTGGTGATAAAACTCATTTTCTTAAAATCTGGGAAAAACACAAGATATGTGGACAGTTCACAGTTTTGGGAAAAAAAGAAAAAATGGAAATTCCAGTTCAGGACTCTTAGAGAATAGGTTCTCAGGATAGCATGGTGTTAAACCATATGTGTCCATGTCTAATATGAACTAGCTAAGGGTAGGTATGGCTAACAAGGGTGGTGAGGTACTCCAACATATGGAGATCTGAACCTAAAGGACCTACAGGGTCTGGACAAGTTCAGTATCTGAACATGGCCTGATCCTAACATGTCTGAGCTCTGATACATGGCAGTATCAAAGTGTAGGACTATACAAGGAGGCTGAACCAAGGATGACTGGACATAGGGATTGAACAAGAATGTAAGGGACTGAACAATATGTGAAGAATAGGCTGAACCTTGGTATAGGCTCGACTGAATGGAAGAGTATGTATAACTGATTAAAATGGGATGAACATATTTTCGAAGACTGAGCTTTCCTGTACAGGAACCCCACATTGCATTAATCAGTTAATCAGCAACACACAACTCATCCCAATTTTGGTTTTCATAACTCAGTTGTGTGTGTGTGTGCTCAGGGTGTCAATAGAGAATAGGAACGCAACTCAGTTAATGAGGAAGGAAGGGAAATCAGTCTATGGTGTGTGAATAAGTGGCCTATGTGTGTATGTGACACAAGTGGCAAATTGAGTTAATGTGTAAGTCTCAGTTCAAACAACCAACCTCTAAAATCTCAGATTTAAAAGCATTCGAAAGGAAGGACATCCATGTATCAACATTGAATCCCAAACAACATGTCAATAACTCATTTACAAAACCAAGGGCAAATTCGAATGAACAATCTTAGCAAATCATGCATTACAAACATGTGGGAGATTAACAGGGAAATTTAGTTAAAACAATCTGGAGGAAAACAAGTATCAATTCAATAGAAATTTAATAACAGTTTTAGAACCCAACCCAAATACTAATATTCCATTCCCACATCCAAAAGCCTATATTTGAACTTTAAAACTTAGTTAACATGGATTGTAACATGTGGGGAATCTAAACAGTGAAAGAACCTAAGAAATCTGGGATTAAAAGTTTGGGAAAAAATGCTGAAATAACAGTGTATCAGAAAAATCAGTCACCATGCCATTTTTAATCCAATTCGAGCCATGATTCCAAACAAAACCTAAACTAATGTGTAAGCTAAATCTAATATGTATAATACATTATATTTAGGATTAATTTAACCAATTTAAACATGTATTTAAACATTAATCAACTAAATGAACACAGAGAACACAAAACAATATAAACTGGACAGCAATCATCGTGCACGTGTGTCGTGTCCTCGTGCGCACGACACTAGCCAAAACAGGACACGAGCTCGTGCACCTAGGTTCGCCACACATAGGGCTTAGTGCCTAGGACACTGACACGAGCCAATGTGTCGCCGTGTCCATACGGGAAACCCGTATCAGAGCGTGATTTCTGTGCGCACAGTTCGTGCACGAAATCAGTGCGTGATTGATTACGTGTCCGACTCAACACGAAGAGTCGTAAGATTTTGGGAGTGACTTGTCAGTCATTTCCCCGACCTCCACACCAATTTTGGTGGGTTCACAAGGTCTGTGCAGTGAGCACGACACGCGTGGCAGCAGGGCACTGCTACCGTGCAGGAACGTGCGTGTTCACGTGTCCATGCCGACACGATATGACACAATAATCTTATCAGTCAACCAGAAATCGACAAGCAAGACCAAATCCTAATTTTTTATTCAAACACATTCTTAAAATTCAACTGAAATGTCCTTTGGGACATTTCGTCAAACACCTAGGTCTATAGGCTGATTCGTGTCCATTTGGGATACGAAATGGACACAAAACTTAGGTCTAGGAATACCTACAGAACCAGGACACCTAGGGCTAGGTCTACATGCAAAGAAACTAGAATTTTAATGGTGTTTACAATGATTTACCTATTGGTGTCAAAATGCAAGAAAAGCCTCAAATGGGGGGTTTCCTCTTGCTAGCAAACTTCTCCAAATTGCCCCAAAGCTGAGGTTGAACACCACAAACAGCAAGAGAACAATGATTAGGTCCTGATGGAAGAAATTCTAATAAAAAAGGAGCCCTATTGATTAAACTAGGAAGGAATTTATGAAGGCTTACCTATCTCCTTAAGAAATGAAGAACTATTGAAGAAGGAGGCACAAATCCCCATAGAGACATTATATAGGCAAGGAGGAAGTCTCTTGGCTGGTCATAATAGTTAGGATTAGGGTTTTTAGGTTTCATCCTATGGCTAGGATTGTATCAAGGGAAATAGATGGCCTAGAACAAAGGGTGGTTTCCTAGTCTTAAACAAACTCACTTAAACTTAACTGACATGACTTAAACCATAATCCAACCCATCTAATTCTCCAAATGGCTAACAAAATTAGCTATGACCAAACTAGGTTAGGGTTTGAACTAGGTTGGCTAGTCCTATTAGGTTAAGTCACAAAATGACTTGTGAAACCACAAGTCATTTCTCAACCCATTTAATTTCTAATTTCTTAAGTCAATTTCTAATGATTCTAAACCCACTAACTTAAGTCATGCTAGGTTAGACTAGAGTCACTTAGCCTAACCAAGTCCAACTAACTAGGGTTAGTTCCTAGGTTTGTCTACAAGGGTCAAGACTAGTCAAAGTCAACCTAATCTAAACAATTCCAAAAAAAATCACTAAAAATCATAATATGAAATAAATATCATTAATTAATAAATATAATTACAAAATTTCAAAATTACCCTCTTCTGGAAAACTGGGTGTTACAATCCTACCCACCTTATAAAAATTTTGTCCTCGAAATTAAGATGGTAGCAGGCCTTCTAGGTTAAACCCCCAGCAATCATAGTCTCAGAATCTATCTTAAATCATACAGTTGAAAAGTGTAACCTATGGGGTCATGGCATGCAATATCAGTCTGGGATCTCTTCTGGTAATACCAACCATGCTACAGTACTAGGCAATCACAAGGTATCAAAACATACAAGCAAGGGATGCATCAAAATTCACAAAAGGAAAACTAAGGTTAGGTCAAAACTCACCTCCAGCTAGGTCTGAGAACCAGAACTCCCTCCTGGAAGCAGGGCCCTGGTTGGGGCAGATCTATCAGGGTAGTGCTGCACCCAGTGTGCAGCTGACCCACAGATTAGGCACAATCCTAGTCTCTTTCTACAGTTGTTCCATTTGTGTCCAGACTTCTTGCAGTAGGCACAGATAGGCTCTAGCTCAGCTGACCTCTGCTGGACAGGAGACTGGGCTGGGTATAATGATATAGGCTGGATAAATGGGTACTCCTCAAACTCTGGGTAGGACTGGGTACTGCTCCTCGCCCTCTTGGAGCTAGGCTCTCCCCCTGGAAGCACAGAGTCCCGCAGATGTAGCAACCTCTGAATTTGCTCCCTCATGGCCTCCTCATGAATTCTCTGTGACTCCAACAGCCTCTCTTAGAAAAATGCAAACACCTGGGCTGCATCAAGTAGCAAACCTCCGGGTGGTACAGTATGGAGTACAGAGGGTAGGGAAGGGCTCTCGGTCTCAGGCAAATCTGCAGCTCTCTCCTGAACGACAGGAGATGAAAGAAGACTCTCTGGCGAGGCTACCACCATCTCCTCAATGGCAGGAGGTGCCACCACCCCCTGATCAGATAGAGGGATAACTACCTCCTGAACAGTAGGAGGTGGAGGCACACCCTCAGTAGCTGCAGCTGCTCTCAAGCGACGGGCTCGGGTCATGGGTGCCATACTGAAAGAAAAAGAAAGGAAAAGAAAAATAAATCAATCATCAAGGCTGAAAAATCAGTAAATATCAACAAAGGAGAACTAGCTACAAGAATCACTATTTAAAGCCAGGCTATACTATCATTCCTAAGACAAGGGCCTAATCACAAGTCATCAAATTATCACACTAAGAAAGAACTACATATACATAAGCTCTATAAAGCTAAAAGATCTCTACTCCTAAATTATTGATGATGGAAACAATTTATAATAACTGGGATGAAGATAGAGACGATATATTTAAGAACCTTTCCAAGATACAATCTGATAATCATATGCGTCTGTCCAAAAATCAAGATACTCAGAGTCCTCGCCACGCTAGTAAGCAAGGCTGCGATAAACGGTAGAGTACATAACAGGGGCATGCACCTCTATAATTATGTCGTCTGGAATTCTCGCTATGCCGACTAGTATAGCTGCGAGGAATTCCAAATCTCATAACCAAGATACGTACATCCGAAGTCAGGTCTCTATGTTTCCGTCACGCCAGCTAATATAGCTGCGATAAACTCTAGGTTCCATAACCAAGTAGACGTTTTACCATCCCTGTATTCCCGTCGACATATGTTATCAGAAAAATATCGTAACTCAGGCCATAAAAATTCATTTCGATAGGAAAATTCAAATCAACAACGATCCAACAAAATCAAATTCAATAATCAAGGAGTGAGAGCAACAAAGCAAGGAAAATGATTCAATTTGAAGTTTAATAAGATTCTCAAGGGTCGTCCCAGGAATCTTTCAAGGAATCCTAACTGTGATTAAGTACCTTCAAAATATATATCCTAATCCTACTGCAGGCTGTAGTGATACTCTAGTTCGAATACCACTACATAAACTGGACCTGCATGGGCCACCACTAAAAACGTGTCACGACCCGCACCCACTGTGAGGGTACGAGGACGTCACAATGCCCAGCCTACGCCGCAGTGTCGGCGGTAGAACACTGTCCTAGGTCAACATACATCTAGCAATATAATACTAAGCAGTAAATGATCTCAATCACAACTAAGGAGGAAGAAAACACGATGTGATATAGAACTTCAAGGAAATACTGAAGATAGAAAAGTCTAAGATAATATCCCAGCAAATATCCAGAGTACATCTCTCAGCTACTGAATATGAAAGAATATATACAACTCAACATCTCTGAACAGAAGTAAAATCTAGCTAAACAGTCTCAAGACAACATGAAAATAAGATAAGGCCTAACTAAACTAGTCTAGGCAGTAGGGTGATGTCCTCAGCTAGAGCTGTCCGGAGAAGGTATCCTCCCAGGCCTCCTCCTCGTCCTCTGTAATATTTTCAACAGGTCCAGTCAGGACAGGAGCGAGTACAGTACATCTCAACAGTTCATAGCAGGTTAGAAAACATAATCATGCAGTAAAGTAAGATATAGATACTGAAGAGTGCAGTATGTAAACAGAGAGAGAGAACTGTAATGGAAATATCTACTATAGTAAAGAGCTACCAGTGACTAGTGATTTAGAGCACAAAGTCGACATGTGAACGGCTTGATTTGTACATGGCTATACTAAAGAGGCGTACATGGCTATTCTACTTTGGAATTGTTCACATGGCTATTTATACTCCCCCGTACCCCCAATTAATACACAAGGATCCAACCAGGTTATGTTATGATTCTAAGTAACAGCCCCCGAAGGGTAGTAGACCCCGAAGGTGATAAGCCCCCGAAGGTGATAGACCCCGAAGGTGATAGACCCCGAAGGTGATATATAGTAGTCCCACAAATGGGATAAGGATTCAAAGAAGACTCTGTGATCATATGGGTATATGTCACAAGTGATCAAAGAACCAAAGAAGCATATGATACGCTATGTAAGTGAAACGTACAGAACATAGAATACTTGATGCTCCCTGAAGGGATAACATCTCAGAGTGGGATCCATATTGTACTAATCCGTGTGACCAACGTGCCAGTATCAATTAAAGTAATTTAATGCAGGAAAATAATTCTAAACAGGATATAAAATAATCAGAGAATGTACTCGCCTGTATCTGAGTGTCCGGATAAAATGTACTGTCCGAGGAGAGGTGTCTGGCTCCTAATCAGAACAGCACAAGTCACAACAAGTCTAAAATGATATAATGAAGCCCTACTATGCATTCTACATGATTCTAGGTCAATCTAGGCCAAGGTCAACTCTTGGTCAACTCTAGTCAACCCTCGAAGTCAAACTAGGTCAAACAAGACTAATCTAGGCTAAACAAGACTGTACAAGACTAATCTAGACTCTACTAGGTCTAACAAAGTCCAAGTTAAACAATTCTAGGCTAACCAATATCCATGTATACCTGTATAGCATGAATATATACTATATCTACACTTGCTAGCATGTGGCATATAGCCTATAGGTAACCCATAACAAACCCTATAGGCTATCACATATCACATATAGTGTATACTCTATAAACAACCATACAATTATATATAAACATATATCTATACAACCACTATATAGGTATATCTATATAACATCTCACATATCATATATAACATACATAGGAAACAAGGAAAGGAAATGTGATTGTGTACATGTGTGTGTGTATAGAGAGTTTGTTCTCAGTATTTAGGACATTGCATTCTCAGTTATTAGGCATGTGCGATGTGAGGGTGTAGGTTTTTCTTGTGTTCAAGTGTCAGGGAGTAACATTGAAAACAGGGAATACCAAACTGTGCATTGTGTTAAATTAACAGGTTTCCCTGTGTGTGTGTGAGTGTCTATGGAACTGAAACAGTGATCTAACACAAGTGAAAACCCAACCTAACATGTAGCACCCTAGCAGTAGCTAACATATATATATAGTGATTTAATCATGGCAATTGAACATCAAAAATTTGGGTTAGACAGGAATTCAGGCTGTGAGTGTGTGTTGAAGAAAAATTCAGTGAGGAAACAATGTAAAAACCAGTGAGTGAAAACAGGAAAAAAATAGTGAGCAACTCATAAAATCTCAGTTCAAAACATAGACAAATCCCCCAAAACAGTTAACAGTTTTTTCCCCCCTCAATCTCAGATTAATACATTAAAATCCCACATATTTCAGTTCACAGAAATCAGTTTATACAGAAAACATCAAACCCAGTTTCAGCCTATACTTGCATTCCAGATTTATGAACCAAATCAAAATCAAATCACCCCAATTTTGACACACTACTAGTAAACACATAGGAGAACATATCAGGTTTTTAATATCATGCAATTTACAATATAGATTAGGTAAAAATTGGTGATAAAACTCATTTTCTTAAAATCTGGGAAAAACACAAGATATGTGGACAGTTCACAGTTTTAGGAAAAAAAGGAAAAATGGAAATTCCAGTTCAGGACTCTTAGAGAATAGGTTCTCAGGATAGCATGGTGTTAAACCATATGTGGCCATGTCTAATATGAACTAGCTAAGGGTAGGTATGGCTAACAAGGGTGGTGAGGTACTCCAACATATGGAGATCTGAACCTAAAGGACCTACAGGGTCTGGACAAGTTCAGTATCTGAACATGGCCTGATCCTAACATGTCTGAGCTCTGATACATGGCAGTATCAAAGTGTAGGACTATACAAGGAGGCTGAACCAAGGATGACTGGACATAGGGATTGAACAAGAATGTAAGGGACTGAACAATATGTGAAGAATAGGCTGAACCTTGGTATAGGCTCGACTGAATGGAAGAGTATGTACAACTGATTAAAATGGGATGAACATATTTTCGAAGACTGAGCTTTCCTGTACAGGAACCCCACATTACATTAATCAGTTAATCAGCAACACACAACTCATCCCAATTTTGGTTTTCATAACTCAGTTGTGTGTGTGTGCTCAGGGTGTCAATAGAGAATAGGAATGCAACTCAGTTAATGAGGAAGGAAGGGAAATCAGTCTATGGTGTGTGAATAAGTGGCCTGTGTGTATGTGACACAAGTGGCAAATTGAGTTAATGTGTAAGTCTCAGTTCAAACAACCAACCTCCAAAATCTCAGATTTAAAAGCATTCGAAAGGAAGGACATCCATGTATCAACATTGAATTCCAAACAACATGTCAATAACTCATTTACAAAACCAAGGGCAAATTCGAATGAACAATCTTAGCAAATCATGCATTACAAATATGTGGGAGATTAACAGGGAAATTTAGTTAAAAACAATCTGGAGGAAAACAAGTATCAATTCAATAGAAATTTAATAATAGTTTTAGAACCCAACCCAAATACTAATATTCCATTCCCACATCTAAAAGCCTATATTTGAACTTTAAAACTTAGTTAACATGGATTGTAACATGTGGGGAATCTAAACAGTGAAAGAACCTAAGAAATCTGGGATTAAAAGTTTGGGGAAAAATGCTGAAATAACAGTGTATCAGAAAAATCAGTCACCATGCCATTTTCAATCCAATTCGAGCCATGATTCCAAACAAAACCTAAACTAATGTGTAAGCTAAATCTAATACATATAATACATTATATTTAGGATTAATTTAACCAATTTAAACATGTATTTAAATATTAATCAACTAAATGAACACATAGAACACAAAACAATACAAACTGGACAGCAATTATCGTGCACGTGTACCGTGTCCTCGTGCGCACGACACAAGCCAAACCAGGACACGAGCTCGTGCACCTAGGTTCGCCACACATAGGGCTTAGTGCCTAGGATACTGACATGAGCCAATGTGTCACCGTGTCCATACGGGAAACCCGTATCAGAGCGTGATTTCTGTGCGCACAGTTCGTGCACGAAATCAGTGCGTGATTGATTACGTGTCCGACTCGACACGAAGAGTCGTAAGATTTTGGGAGTGACTTGTCAGTCATTTCCCCGACCTCTACACCAATTTTGGTGGGTTCACAAGTCTGTGCAGTGAGCACGACACGCGTGGCAGCAGGGCACTGCTACCGTGCAAGAACGTGCGTGTTCACGTGTCCATGCCGACACGATATGACACAATAATCATATCAGTCAACCAGAAATCGACAAGCAAGACCAAATCCTAATTTTCTATTCAAACACATTCTTAAAATTCAACTGAAATATCCTTTGGGACATTTCGTCAAACACCTAGTTCTATAGGCTGATTCGTGTCCATTTGGGACACGAAATGGACACAAAACCTAGGTCTAGGAATACCTACAGAACCAGGACACCTAGGGCTAGGTCTACATGCAAAGAAACTAGAATTTTAATGGTGTTTACAATGATTTACCTATTGGTGTCAAAATGCAAGAAAAGCCTCAAATGGGGAGTTTCCTCTTGCTAGCAAACTTCTCCAAATTGCCCCAAAGCTGAGGTTGAACACCACAAACAGCAAGAGAACAATGATTAGGTCCTAATGGAAGAAATTCTAATAAAAAAGGAGCCCTATTGATTAAACTAGGAAGGAATTTATGAAGGCTTACCTATCTCCTTAAAAAATGAAGAACTATTGAAGAAGGAGGCACAAATCCCTATAGAGACATTATATAGGCAAGGGGGAAGTCTCTTGGCTGGTCATAATAGTTAGGATTAGGGTTTTTAGGTTTCATCATATGGCTAGGATTGTATCAAGGGAAATAGATGGCCTAGAACAAAGGGTGGTTTCCTAGTCTTAAACAAACTCACTTAAACTTAACTGACATGACTTAAACCATAATCCAACCCATCTAATTCTCCAAATGGCTAACAAAATTAGCTATGACCAAACTAGGTTAGGGTTTGAACTAGGTTGGCTAGTCCTATTAGGTTAAGTCACAAAATGACTTGTGAAACCACAAGTCATTTCTCAACCCATTTAATTTCTAATTTCTTAAGTCAATTTCTAATGAATCTAAACCCACTAACTTAAGTCATGCTAGGTTAGACTAGAGTCACTTAGCCTAACCAAGTCCAACTAACTAGGGTTAGTTCCTAGGTTTGTCTACAAGGGTCAAGACTAGTCAAAGTCAACCTAATCTAAACAATTACAAAAAAAATCACTAAAAATCATAATATGAAATAAATATCATTAATTAATAAATATAATTACAAAATTTCAAAATTACCCTCTTCTGGAAAACTGGGTGTTACATGACTAGGTTGACTTTGACTAGCAATGACCTTGGTAGGCTAACCTAGAAGCTAACCCTAGTTGTGTTTGGACTTGGTTAGGTCATATAACCCTAGTTAGACTAGAGTTGACCCATGTTATGGTTATTTGACTTAAGCTAGATTTAAGTCCTAAGCCATGACTTGTGACTAAACCTTAAATCAATAACTAGCCTTAAGGCCCATAGGCCCACACCATGTACCCAAACCACACCCTAATCAGCCCATGGCAGCCAACCTAGGGTTTCCCACCCTATTTAATGGCTCTTCTATTTGTTCTTGCCTCTTTTAATTATTTTCTCTCAAGCTTTGAAGAAAGAGGTATAGCCATCTTCCCCAATCCATAACTTTCCCATTTTAACTCCTTTTTGGCTCAAACCACTTGCATTAGATTCTAATTATCTTCCTCTTGCTGTTCATGGAGAGTATTCTCAGGCTTGGGGCAATTTAGAGAGTTTGGCTAACAAGAAGAAATCCCCCTTTTTGGAGCTTTTCTTTGGAATTTCAACATATAGGTAAATCCCTATTCCCTCCACCAAATTTAATTTTCTTTGCATGGATAGGAAGCCCTAGGTGTCCCCTAGCCATAGGTATTAGTTTTGTGTCAATTCGTGTTCGTTTGGTGTCCGTATCGGACACGTATCTAGGTGTCTATACATGTGTTTGATAAAATATCACAAAGGGAATTTATTGCTATTTTTGAAAAAAATATTTGAATGAAAATGTTGATTTTAATGTGTTTACTAATTTCCCCCAGGACTGAGTTGGTTTTCGAGCCGTGTTCGTGTCCAAATAGGACACGAACACGCTCGCAGCACTCACGGGCAGTGCCCTGCTGTCCGTGTCCTGGTTTGCCTTGGACACGCCACTTCACGCCATGAAATTTGACATAGGGACTCCCTACATGACTGACACGAGGCCTACAAAGTTTCGTAGGACCTCGTGGAATAGTTTGGGAGCAATCGAGCCCGCACGGAATTGCACTGTGACGCACACGCACACAATTGCTTCACTGATACGCACTCACACACACGACACGACACAATGTGGATACGGTACAGGCTGTGGGACACGTTCCCCTATCCTAGGTGAACCTACAGCCACGGGAACATGTCCTAACTCGTGTCGAGTGGTGTCTACGAATGGTGTGCACATGTGCACGATGATTTTGTGCACAGATTTGTGTCTGTGATGTGTGGTTGTTTAGGACACGTTCGTGTCCATCTTGTTGGACACGAACACCCTCCCCATGACACGTATCATGTGTACACCTAAATGCACACTTAATTTACTGATTTAATTAGGTTTTAAGTTTGAATTAGTTTTGGTTCGATTTCTCTGATACCATGTGTCTTTTTCGAAATTCCTGAATTGATTTCATTTTAATCTGATTTAGATGATGTTTTAGATTGCCACATTAATTTCCTACATGTGCTTTGGTTCCTACTAAGTTGGTTTTTGCAAGATAGATTAGGTTTTCACTTGGGAAATTGGGTTTTGATCTAATGAACTGTCTTCCTGAAACTATCAACTGAACAGTTTTGTTAACTTAAATTTTGAACTTTATCCCAGTTTTAAATCTAAGATTTGAATGTTGAATTACTATGATTAATCCCTATACAAATGTGTTAGACTACTGTTAGGTAGTTACATGTTAGATTGGGATAATGTCAAGGAAATAGATTCGAATTGGTATTAATATTAGATTGATTGAACTGTTATTTTCCCTTTATTTTTCCTGAGAACTGAATCTAATTGATTCCTTTTAAAACTGATACATTCCTGTTTGTTGGAATGCTGAACTTGATTTCTATGTCTTTTTAACTGATTTTGATGTTTTGATCACCATGTTAATTCATTATACATGTGTTACTTTACTGTCAAGTGGGGTTGTGTTTGAGTTGGGAGTAATGGAAACTCGAAACTTGGTTTGGTTTTTATGTACTGTCAAATCCTGAGAACCTGAATTTCCGAGTACATAGGCACTGTTGCATATAGTTCAATTTCATAATACATGCTCTACATGTTCATGCATTTCAGTAAGCTATAGTTCATATGTTAGGTTGTTTTAGCCTGGTGTGTTGCATTGAATTCCTGAGAATGAATGGCAAGCCACATTGAACTGATTCTCAAAACCTGAGAACAGGTTTAAATTGGATCATTGAACTGTCTTTTGTATAATTGATTGAAGGTTAGTTTACATACTTAATTCCTCACTTGGTTAATTTCATATATGCCAATGCCATGTTCTCCTTAACTGTCAACCAATCTGAGGTTAGGTTCAGGTGTTTTATGTCCTATCACAAGACACACACAATACTATGGTCCCTGTCACACACAGGACACTATTATTACTTGAACCTGAGATTTTCTCTTCTATGTTTATTGAACTGAAATTGATGTGAAGTCTCATATTTTGTTGAGTTGATTTGGATTGATTTTTGGGCTGGAAACATGGAACCTGAGTTGTTTTCTTTCTTTTCTTCACTACTCACTGATTTTCCTAATTGACAGAAACCTGAGTTTATGCACAGGTTCACACATTCCTGATATCATATCACACCCACAGGAGCATGGTTCATGACACTGTTGCACTCACAAATCTGGGAATGTTTCCCATATAGCCTGCCACCTATTTTCCAATGACACACACACTATAAAACCTAGGACTGAGACACTATTGCCACTGTTTTGAATCTGTGATCTAAGCCTGGGTTTAACCCATTGCCATACACACACATTTTCCAAATAACCTTCACTTTTCCAGGTTAACACATCTACACACAAGCTGAAACCTGAGCACAGGCCACCTCTTTATGTTCCTGTCTAATACACTCACACACAAACTGAAATCTAAACTCTTACACACACTCATTGACACTCTTCACACACATTGCTATATATATACACACACACACACACATATACATTGACACCAATCTAAACTCTATGCACACACACATTATTTGTATGTCCTATTTACACACACATGTATACCTTAATCTCTCTCTAAATCTCTATGTATATATATGAATATATGTAAATATGTATATAGGCTTGTATGATGTGTAAAATAGGTAATACAATATATGCATGGATAATGTGGTATGTAATTGTAGGTTTGATAGCTTGTATAGACTTGTGATTGGTATGTGATTACTAGACTAGGCTTGGTTAGGACTGGTGAGACTTGTTAGACTTGTTTGGGTTAAGCTTGACCTAGTTGACTAGTGTGGTTGACTAGAGTTGACCAAGTGTTGACTCTAGTCTAGTTTGACCTAGACAGCATACAGACGCATTGTAGATTACTATTATCATCCCCTGTATACATCTTGACTTGTGTTGCTCTAACTAGGAGTCAGGTATCTCATCTCGGATAGTACATTTACTTCAGACATTCAGATACGAGGCGAGTACATTCTCTGATCATTTCATATCCTGCTTAGAATTATTTCCTGCATTAAATTACTTTACTTGATACTGTCATATTGGTCACACGGATTAGTACTATATGGATCCCTTCTTGAGATGTTATCCCTTCAGGCAGCATCGGGTACTCTATATTCTGTGCGTTTCACTTACATGGCATATCATATGCTTCTTTGGTTCTTTGATCACTTGTGACATATACCCATATGATCACAGAGTCTTCTTTGAATCCTTATCCCATTTATTGGGTCTATCAGAATCCTTATTTATGGGACTACTATGTATCACCCTTTGGGGGCTTATCACCCTTTGGGGACATATCACCCTTTGGGGGCTTACCACCCTTCGGGGGCTGTTACATAGAATCATAACATAACCTGGTTGGATCCTTGTGTATTAGTTGGGGGTACGTGGGAGTATAAATAGCCATGTGAACAATTTCCAAAGTAGAATAGCCATGTACGTCTCTTTAGTATAGCCATGTACAAATCAAGCCGTTCACATTTCGACTTTCTACTCTGAATCACTAGTCACTGGAAGCTCTCTACTTATAGTAGATATTCCTATTACAGTTCTCTCTCTGTTTACATACTGCATTTTCTTCAGTATCTATATCTTACTTTACTGCATGATCATATTTTCTAACCTGCTATGAACTGTTGAGATGTACTGTCACCCTTATTTTTCGTATTTCCTGTATTTTCGTATTTATACTCATATCTGGATTTTGGCATGTATTTTTATTTTTCTCAACTTATAGAATTTCGGTATTTCTCGTATTTTGGGTTTTGACATGGCTCGGTTTTAATTGGATTGGGTTGGTTTGGTTTGGTTTAATGTGTATTGGAACACCTTAGCCTATGCTCCACCCTCAACGCAGCACATCCCACCCTCATTAAAACTCTACCAACTTTTTCTCTCTCCTCATAACCTCCATTAATCTTCTTCTTCTCCTTCCTCTACACAACACCAACCCATAGGCAAGTGCACCTTGCCACCACTTGAGAACCCTATTTTATTTATCCATTAGCTAGATTAGGACATGGTGATCAACATTAGAACTTGGTATTTTGTGATTTGGAGTCTCCATTGTTCTAGATCTAAGTTTTCCTATTTTTGGATTTTGTATGGTTTTGATCTATTTAAGTTGGATTTCTATGGGTTTTGATGTTTTCATGTGGAAGAGAATCCAATTTCACCCAAGTTGGAACTTTGGAAATCCGAATTTGGAGTTCGGATGGCCAAGTTGTGATGTTCTGAAGTTTTGGGAGCCATTGGAGCCTCTTCTCAGCCATGGAGAAGAAGATCCTGTGCGCCGCGCCTTTGCGCGTACGCATCCCCCTATGCGCCGCGCCTTTGCGCGTACGCATCCCCCTGTGCGCCGCGCCTTTGCGCGTACGTATCCCCCTGCGGGCGCGCTTTTGCGCGTACGCTGCTCCCCTTGCGTGCGCGTTTTTGAGCGTACGCTGCTCCCTTGCGTGCGTGCTTTTGAGCGTACGCTGCTCCCCTTGCGTGCGTGCTTTTGAGCGTACGCTGCTCCCTTGCGTGCGTGCTTTTGAGCGTACGCTGCTCCCCTGCGTACGTGCTTTTGAGCGTACGCTGCTCCCCTTGCGTGCGTGCTTTTGAGCGTATGCAGCTCCCCTACGTGCGTGCTTTTGCGTGTACGCTGCTCTCTTGCGTGCGTGCTTTTGAGCGTACGCTGCTCCCCTTGCGTGCGTGCTTTTGAGCGTACGCTGCTCCCCTGCGTGCGTGCTCTTGCGCGTACGCCCAACCCCCTGACCCCTTGCTTAACCCATTGGCTTTTGGAGTATTGGTTTTATTTCTCGACTTGGTTTCTCTTTTGTGGATTGGGTTTTCCTGAGATCCGTTCGACACAGTACGACTATCTTGACCCGACACGGCCTAACACGATTTTCAAGTAATTGTTTATGACTAGTACGGTTCTCGAGATTTTCTGTGAATTATGATCCTGGTATTCTCTGATCTCCTTGCTAGTGACCCAGTGGGGTGCACACCTAACTTGTAACTTGTAATTAATCCTTGTGACTTGATAACTTGATAGTGGCCGTGGCGGCGCACTCCTGACTTGTAACATGACTTGATAACTTAGCTCAACCTGCCTTGACACCGTGGGTGGTTCTTTCTTGCTTGCTTGATTAATCCACTTGTCCAGTCTTGCATCATGTCTAGGATGGGACTCCTGAGTACCACGGTCAGGAGTACCTACCAAAATGGATTAAGGCTAATAACTAGAATAACACAGTAGTCATGAAGAGATGACACAGCTACAGGCAATCCCGTTACCTGGGCGCTCTTGGGATCTGTAGCCTGCCGTCGAGTAAGGCACATTTCCAGCACACTGTCATGTGTTGCACCCTCTAAGTCACTTAAGGGTACATGCGTTTCCTGGACGATGTACCCACCAGAATTCAACCCCTAATCTTTGACCTGGGTAACCTGGATGGTCTACAGGGTTTGTGGCTGTGGAATAATCTCACTGCATCTTGTTAGTAATTAGGCCTGTGATAACCCTAGTTAGTTAAAGTAGTAAGCCGTAGTATCTGCTTGGCCGTGATTGATTGAATGAGGTATAGCCAGTCTAGCCATGTCTTGATCCCGTACAGGATTACTTCCTGTCTTGATTTCTTATATTATGATCTTGTCGATAAATGGTGGGAAACCAAGTTCTGTTCAGATGAAGGGTTACAACCCCGGTGCTTGTTTGGTTTACGGGTTGTAACCTGGCTATCGGAATAGTTCCATGGTTATCTCGTCGTATATCATCCTGGCATGTTTTCGTAAATTCTAGTTTTAATATTAGTTTTTCTTGTGCTGATTGCTGGCTTTTGTTCTTATTTCGTGGCCCCCTTGTGGCACTTGCTCTTTCTGGGGTTGACCCAACTGGTTTTGTGTGGCCAGATTTCGGAGCAGCTCTCGAGGATCTACCAAGCTTCCAGCCCAATGGTGACAACTAGAAGGAACCCGGGCTACGAGTGGGTTTTCTATTTTGTTTCGCTCACTCTATTGTAAAAATTATTCTTTTGAGGCGTTAGCCGACGAGCATCTGTTAGCTCGATGCACTTTTACTTACTGTCTGCCTACGGGCTGTAAACATGATTAACAAATCCTAGGGTTGATCATGTATGACTAAACTCTTGCTAGTCCTAACATTTTGTAACGACTAGCTTCATGATCAGCTGAATATGTAATATTTGGGATGACTTATTATTGTATATTTAATGATCATACATCTTGCGACCTTACTTACTTGTTTGTGATTGAGACATTAGGCTTGTTCATGATCATAAGAGACTGTTGGCTTGTAGTAAACCCTCATATATCTAGACAGCCGTGACCGTATATCGAGGTGGTTTCCATTTCAATATACGTAGCTGGCTATGTCTGCCCCCGCTCTCCAGTATTCTAGTTCTGGGGCGTGACATGGTTTAAGTGGTGGCCCATACAGGTCTTGTAAATCAAGATATGTGGGGGTTTACCAGATAGATGTCTCAATCAGTACTCGTCCTTAATCTCTGTTCGTATCCTCTGAATCCCTGGATTCTTGCCCTGATCCTGTGCTTATATCATTGATCTGTCCTGGTCCTTTCCTTATTGTTCTCTGTGTCGTCTTCTTCAGCGGCACTGTACCTGGTCCTACCGATCAACGAGGTGGAGCACTTCCCGTGGATCAGCCGCAACCCGAAGATCAAGCCCAGCATTCCGGGGTAGCCTCCAGAGTTGTGCCTACTGGAGGAGAGTCACCAGTTCGGCCCGTCCAGCCCGCAGAGCCAGATGATGGTACCTTAGTAGGCCTCATCAGAACCTTGATAGCTTCCTAGGATCGTCGAAGCGACGCCCTGTACCAGACAGTTCAAGATGCTTTGACCCGAGACGGACATCCAGGGAACCAGGCAGCAAACAGCTTCAAGCGATTGAACCCTCCTTTCTTCGACGGCAGCGAGGATGCGATTGCCGCGGATGCATGGCTTCAGGATACCGAGGTGATTCTGGAAGCGGCTAGGACACCTGAGAATGAGAAGGTGGCGGTGGTACGCCTGCAGTTGTTGGACTTGGCTCGCAGTTGGTGGGCGGCGCAGGCCATGGGATTAGTGGCACCCATTGCTTGGGCAGTATTTAGGGAGAGATTCCTGACGAAGTACTTTGATGCTGTGGCACGGTACGACCTGCAGACCAGATTTACCAACTTGAAGCAAGGAGGCAGGACGGTCGATGGTTATGCGACCGAGTTTTTTAGGCTGAGTAGGTTTGCCCCCACCTTGGTGGCAACCGAGCTCGATAGAGCCCAGCGGTTCCAGCAGGGGCTGTATTTGGAGATCTTGTTGGCAGTGGAACAGTTCGAGCACCAGACGTTCGATGCAGTCTTGAGAGCAGCTAGGAAGCAAGAGTATACCTCCCAGAGGATCGTGGATAGGACCGGAGGTAGGAAGCGGTCCCACAGTCAGATGCACCAATCATCAGCTCCAGCCCCGGCAGTTAGGGGATTGACCATTGGAACTCCGAGGCGGGCGGTCTCAGTAACGTCGGTTCAGCATTCAACCCCGACGTACCCGCAGCAGCAGAAGCAGAAGCAGACTTCCGCGATGGGATATTCTCATTGCGGGAAGCCAGGGCATGTGGTGGCAGACTGTCGCAGGGCGCAAGGATTGTGCCTGGCTTGTAGAGCAGCAGATCATAGGGTAGGGGCTTGCCCGAATAGGGGTGGTTCATCTGCATCCAACCCTTCTAGCTCTTCGGTGAGAGGACCGGCCCCAGCACCAGTTCAGCAGCAGCAGTATCAGTCTTCGAGGCCCTTGCCGCCTCAGTCTCAGGCATTCCAGCAACAACACCCCCAGCAGTATGCACAAGCCCAAGCTCAGACCCTGAATAGGCAGAGAGGTTACCAGCAGAGGGGACCAGCAGCCAGAGGACAAGGTCAGGCCATGATGATGGCTATGGAAGAAAAAGTTGCACCAGGTGAGGTTGTGGCAGGTACTATTCTCGTCAACTCCTTTCCAGCTTCGGCATTATTTGATTCTGGTGCATCGTATTCATTTATGTCTGCACGATTCGCGACACGGATAGGATTGGAGCCCGAGTCATTATCAGTGAGGCTCAATATACTTACTGGATATGGTCTTGTGGGAGTAGATCGAGTGTTTTTCTCGTGTCGGATCGTAGTTAGCGGTAGGGAGTTCCCCGCTAGATTCATAGAGTTTCCTATGGTAGACTATGATATAGTCCTAGGCATGGATTGTTTGAGGAACCAGTATGCTAGGATAGACTGCCATATTGGCAGAGTTGTCTTTAGTATCCCCGGCGAGCCAGAGTTTTCGTTTTCCAGAGGCGCAGTGGAGCCATCTTCTCCAGCATTGTGGATGGCAGTAGCAGTAGTGCAGTTACCCCGGATAGTTGAAGAGTTTCCAGATGTCTTTCCAGAGGAGCTTCCAGGGATACCGCCAGAACGGGAGATTGAGTTCACTATAGACTTGATTCCCGGGACAGCACCAGTATCAGAGCGAGTCTACAGGATGGCGCCTTCAGAGTTGGAAATTTTGTACAAAATGATTGAAGAACTGAGGACCAAGTGATTCATCCGTGCAAGTGGATCGCCTTGGGGAGCCCCGATGCTTCTTGTGAAAAAAAAGGATGGTACGTCCAGGCTATGTGTTGATTATCGTACCTTGAATTCGGTGACAATCAAGAACAGATACCCTCTTCCGAGGATAGATGACTTGTTTGATCAACTCAGAGGGGCTTCAGTGTTCTCGAAGATCGACTTGCGGTCGGGATACCACCAGATCAGAGTCAAAGAGCAGGACATCCCGAAGACAGCGTTTAGATCGAGATATGGACATTGGGAGTTCCTTGTTATGCCCTTTGGAGCGACCAATGCGCCGGCCGTATTCATGGACCTCATGAATCGTATTTTCATGCCTTACTTGGATCAATTTATGATCATATTCCTAGATGACATCCTGGTCTACAGCAAGAGTGAAGCAGAGCATGAGCAGCATCTCAGAGTCGTCCTCCAGACGCTTAGGGAGCATCAGTTGTACGCCAAGTTCAGTAAATACGAGTTTTGGCTCGATTGCATTTCGTACTTGGGTCACATCATTACCCGAGGAGGAGTGGAAGTGGATCCCCAGAAGATTGTGGCTATCGAGTCATGGCCGGTACCCAGCTCAGTGGCAGAGGTTCGCAGCTTCCTTGGATTGGCCGGCTACTATCGGCGGTTCGTTTCAGATTTCGCAAGGATTTCAGCGCCGATGACCCAATTAACCCGTAAGGATGTGTCGTTTGTTTGGACAGCAGAGTGCCAGGAATCATTTGAGAAGTTGAAGCAAGGTTTAATAACGGCTCCCATTCTCACCCTTCCAGATGGGACCGGAGGATTCACAGTTTATTGCGACGCTTCAGGCAGAGGATTGGGGTGTGTCTTGATGCAGCATGGGAAGGTAATATCTTATGCGTCACGTCAACTTCGTGATCATGAAAAGAATTACCCGACCCACGACTTGGAATTGACGGTGGTAGTGTTTGCTTTGAAGTTGTGGAGACACTACTTATACGGAGATAGAGTGGAGATCTTTACTGATCATAAGAGCCTGAAGTATGTTTTCACCCAGAAGGACCTTAATATACGGCAGAGAAGATGGCTCGAGCTACTGGTGGACTATGATGTGGATTTGCAGTATCATCCCGGAAAGGCCAACGTTGTAGCAGATGCATTGAGCAGGAGAGCCGGAGTTTATTTTCTGACGGCACAATCAGAATTATTGGCAGATCTTCAGAAGATGGGAATTAAAGTGGTTCTTCCAACCAGCGTGGCATTAATGGCCAGTCTACAGGTTCAGTCCAGCATAGTTGAGAGAATCCGGATGGCGCAGTCAGCAGATTCCAAGATCCAGCGACTCAGAGCAGAGTGTGAAGCAGGAAGAAGGCCAGAGTTATGTATCCATGAAGACGGTACACTTCGACACGGCACTCGTCTTTGTGTACCCAGTGGAGATATCAGACAGGAAGTCATGGCAGAAGCCCACAGTTCACAATATTCTATTCATCCGGGTGGTACGAAGATGTACCGTGATATTCGTCAGCATTTTTGGTGGAATGGCATGAAGAGGGAGATAGCCCGGTTTGTCTCTCGGTGTTTGGTTTGCCAACAGGTTAAAGCTGAACATCAGAGGCCCGCTGGACTTCTTCAACCCTTACCGATCCCAGAATGGAAATGGGAACATATAACTATGGATTTCGTGACCAGATTGCCCAGATCTCCGGCCGACAGAGATGCTATTTGGGTAATTGTGGACAGGCTTACCAAGGTGGCACACTTTCTCCCATTCAGAGTTGGACAGTCGACGGTGCAGTTAGCAGAGATGTATCTCAGGCAGATCGTCAGGCTTCACGGTGTGCCAGTCAGCATCACCTCGGACAGGGATTCGAGATTCACATCACACTTTTGGCACAGCTTACAGAAAAGTTTGGGGACTCGCCTTCAGTTCAGCTCAGCTTATCACCCGCAGACGGATGGTCAATCAGAGTGCACAATCCAGACTCTTGAAGATATGTTGAGATCTTGTACCCTTGACTTCGGTGGTTCATGGGAGAATCATCTGCACCTGGTGGAATTCTCGTACAACAACAGTTATCAGGCCAGTATCCAGATGGCACCCTTCGAGGCTCTTTATGGCAGGAAGTGCAGATCCCCGCTAGCATGGGACGATGTCGGGGAGAGGCAGATGCTCGGACCCGAATTGATTTCCCAGACGGTTGAAGTGGTCAGGAAGGTCAGAGATCACCTCCGAGTTGCCCAGGACCGCCAGCGCCATTGGGCCGATGCTCATCGGCGTCCCTTAGAATATGCTGTCGGTGACCATGTGTTCCTTAGGACCTCGCCTAACCGCGGCGTCATTCGCTTTGGCGTGCGGGGAAAGCTTAGTCCTAGGTATATAGGGCCGTTCGATATTTTAGAGCGAGTAGGAGATGTATCCTATCGTCTCGCTCTTCCGCCGTCGCTAAGTGAGATACATGATGTATTCCATGTGTCCCAATTACGACGGTATATTCCAGATCCGAGCCACATCCTAGACCATTCGGAATTGGTTGTTGGTACCAAACTTTCGTATGAGGAAAGGCCCGTGTCTATTTTGGACCGGAGGAAAAAGATACTCAAGAACAAGACTATTAAATTAGTCCGTGTTGCTTGGGGTCATCACTCTCTAGGTGAGTCAACGTGGGAGCATGAGGACGACATCCGATCGCGATATCCTTACCTGTTTGACTCGTGAGGTATAATGTCTTTCTTATGCCTTATGTTTTCCCTTCCTTGCTTGCATTGTATGATTGTATGATTGAACTGCTTAGTGTAACCTGCCTGTGCTTAGTGTAACTTGTCGTGGCAATCTCTAGCTCCTTGATTAAATTCCGAGGACGAAATTCTTTTAAGGTGGGTAGAGTTGTCACCCTCATTTTTCGTATTTCTCGTATTTTCGTATTTATACTCGTATCTAGATTTGGCATGTATTTTTATTTTTCTCAACTTGTGGAATTTACGTATTTCTCGTATTTTGGGTTTTGAAATGGCTCGGTTTTAATTGGATTGGGTTGGTTTGGTTTGGTTTAATGTGTATTGGAACACCTTAGCCTATGCTCCACCCTCAACACACCACATCCCACCCTCATTAAAACTCCACCAACTTTTTCTCTCTCCTCATAACCTTCATTAATCTTCTTCTTCTCCTTCCTCTACACAACACCAACCCATAGGCAAGTGCACCTTGCCACCACTTGAGAACCTATTTTATTTGTCCATTAGCTAGATTAGGACATGGTGATCAACATTAGAACTTGGTATTTTGTGATTTGGAGTCTCCATTGTTCTAGATCTAAGTTTTTCTATTTTTGGATTTTGCATGGTTTTGATCTATTTAAGATGGATTTCTATGGGTTTTGATGTTTCCATGTGGAAGAGAATCCAATTTCACCCAAGTTGGAACTTTGGAAATCTGGATTTGGAGTTCGGATGGCCAAGTTGTGATGTTCTAAAGTTTTGGGAGCCATTGGAGCCTCTTCTCAGCCATGGAGAAGAAGACCCTGTGCGCCGCGACTTTGCGCGTACGCATACCCCTGTGCGCCGCGCCTTTGCGCGTACGCATCCCCCTGTGCGCCGCGCCTTTGCGCGTACTCATCCCCCTGTGCGCCGCGCCTTTGCGCATACGCATCCCCCTGCGGGCGCGCTTTTGTGCGTACCCTGCTCCCCTTGCGTGCGTGCTTTTGAGCGTACGCTGCTTCCTTGCGTGCGTGCTTTTGAGCGTACGTTGCTCCCCTTGCGTGCGTGCTTTTGAGCGTACGCTGCTCCCTTGTGTGCGTGCTTTTGAGTGTACGCTGCTCCCCTGCGTGCGTGCTTTTGATCGTATGCTGCTCACCTTGCGTGCGTGCTTTTGAGCATACGCAGCTCCCCTGCATGCGTACTTTTACGCGTACGCTGCTCCCTTGCGTGCGTGCTTTTGAGCGTACGCTGCTCCCCTTGTGTGCGTGCTTTTGAGCGTACGATGCTCCCCTGCGTGCCTGCTCTTGCGCGTACGCCCAACCCCCTGACCCTTGCTTAACCCATTGGCTTTTGGAGTATTGGTTTTATTTCTCGACTTGGTTTCTCTTTTGTGGATTGGGTTTTCCTGAGATCTGTTCGACACAGCACGACTATCTTGACCCGACATGGCCTAACACGATTTTCAAGTAATTGTTTATGACTAGTACGGTTCTCAGGATTTTCTGTGAATTATGATCCTGGTATTCTCTGATCTCCTTGCTAGTGACCCAGTGGGGTGCACACCTAACTTGTAATTAATCCTTGTGACTTGATAACTTGATAGTGGCCGTGGCGGCGCACTCCTGACTTGTAACATAACTTAATAACTTAGCTCGACCTGCCTTGACACCGTGGGTGGTTCTTTCTTGCTTGCTTGATTAATCTACTTGTCCAGTCTTGCATCATGTCTAGGATGGGACTCCTGAGTACCACGGTCAGGAGTACCTACCAAAATGGATTAAGGCTAATAACTAGAATAACACAGTAGTCATGAAGAGATGACACAGCTACATGCAATCCCGTTACCTGGGCGCTCTTGGGATCTGTAGCCTGCCGTCGAGTAGGGCACATTTCCAGCACACTGTCATGTGTTGCACCCTCTAAGTCACTTAAGGGTACATGCGTTTCCTGGACGATGTACCCACCAGAATTCAACCCCTAATTTTCGACCTGGGTAACCTGGATGGTTTGCAGGGCTTGTGGCTGTGGAATAATCTCACTACATCTTGTTAGTAATTAGGCCTGTGATAACCCTAGTTAGTTAAAGTAGTAAGCCATAGTATCTGCTTGGCCGTGATTGATTGAATGAGGTATAGCCAATATAGCCATGTCTTGATCCCGTACAGGATTACTTCATGTCTTGATTTCTTACATTATGATCTTGTCGATAAATGGTAGGAAACTAAGTTCTGTTCAGATGAAGGGTTACAACCCCGGTCCTTGTTTGGTTTACGGGTTGTAACCTGGCTATCGGAATAGTTCCATGGTTATCTCGTCGTATATCATCCTGGCATGTTTTCGTAAATTCTAGTTTTAATATTAGTTTTTCTTGTGCTGATTGCTGGCTTTTGTTCTTATTTTGTGGCCCCCTTGTGGCACTTGCTCTTTCTGGGGTTGACCCAGCTGGTTTTGTGTGGCCAGATTTTGGAGCAGCTCCCGAGGATCTACCAAGCTTCCAGCCCAATGGTGACAACTAGAAGGAACCCGGGCTATGAGTGGGTTTTCTATTTTGTTTCGCTCACTCTATTGTAAAAATTATTCTTTTGAGGCGTTTGCCGACGAGCATCTGTTAGCTCGATGCACTTTTACTTACTGTCTGCCTACGGGCTGTAAACATGATTAACAAATCCTAGGATTGATCATGTATGACTAAACTCTTGCTAGTCCTAACATTTTGTAACGACTAGCTTCATGATCAGCTGAATATGTAATATTTAGGACGCCTTATTATTGTATATTTAATGATCATACATCTTGCGACCTTACTTACTTGCTTGTGATTGAGACATTAGGCTTGTTCATGACCATAAGAGACTGTTGGCTTGTAGTAAACCCTCATATATCTAGACAGCCGTGACCGTATATCGAGGTGGTTTCCATTTCAATATACGTAGCTAGCTATGTCTGCCCCCGCTCTCCAGTATTCTGGTTCTAGGGTGTGACATGTACTGTGCTCGCTCCCGTCCTGACTGGACCTGTTGAAAATTTTACAGAGGATGATGAGGAACCCTGCACCCCTTACTTGGAGCTTGCCTAGATGACACTCGCGACCTGGACCCCTGGGGAGGTTCATGCAGCTGCTGAGGACGATACCTTGCTTAGTATAGCTAGCTTAGACTGTTTTCCAATTTATGTTTAGTTGTTGTTCTTGATTCAGAGCTGTATATTTTTAGAGATGATAAGACTTGTATTTTTTTCTGTTGTACCTCAGTTGAGGATTTCTTTATCTATTTTATCGTGCCATATTCTATCTATAGATTGTGATTGAGTTATACCTCTGTGTTGGCCTCTTTATGGAGAGTATTCTATTATGTTAGTTATAGTTCATGACCTAGAACAACGTTCTACCGCCGACACTGCGGCGTAGGCTGGGCGTTGTTACGTTCTCGTACCCTCATAGTGGGTGTGGGTCGTGACAGTGATGATACAAATAATCAATACAAATCTAATAGAAATTAAAAAATTGTGTGTTGATACAAATAATCAAAGCTAATCTAATAGAAATAAAAAATGGTGTGATGATACTCATAAGTAGGTAATACGTACTAGTCTTCTTCATCTTCTTCGTCTTCCAAATTATCTTCATCTTCTACTTCTTCATTTTCACTATCACTTCCACTTTCACCTTCATCTTCAAATTCTTCTTCCTCATCCGATACGTCCATTTCAGACTCCTCCTCTACATGAGGTAAGTCCTCTATGTCAAGCTCTTCGTCAACTATATGATCCTCTACAATAACGTCAACCTCCATATCGCCAATGCCGGCTAAACTCATATATGTTGGTTCAGGCATGACTACCTCATCCTCCTGGTATGCTTGATCTCCAATATTATATGTACTTCTTGTTTTAGTTTTGCATACAGCCCACCAATCATGAGTAGTGCATCGTCGACTAGGATAACTCATGTAGTACACTTGGACCGTTTGACTAGCCAACACAAATGGTTCAAAATCTATGTATCTTTTTCTATGTTTTATATCAATAAATCCAAACTATTTTTCAATTCTCCATCCTTGCTTGGATGTTGTATCGAACCAATCACATTTAAACAGCACAATTTGGTATCAAAAGAGTAATCCAGCTCTACAGTACCTCTTAGAACATTGTAATAGTCAAATTCTGGATCGGCATCATAGACTGAACCCCTTACACAAACTCCAAAATTCTTTATATAATTAGCCTCCTCATTGATAAATGAGTGATTGATAGGCTTATCAGTGGTTCTAAATTTGAAGCCATTGATGGTATATCTATCTCAATATTTTGTCATTTTTCTTGGTCCGATAGCTAGTGCTCGAAGTCTTTCGTTCTGCAATTGTGTGCCAGGACGAGAAACCTAAAACATCATGTATCATAACGTCATTAGACAAAGCTTGAACAAAATATTGAATTTAGAATAGTTAAATAATTTTAATCTTACATAATTATGGAACCATGACAGAAATTTTCTATCAACCTCTCTAGCAAGATCATCATCATCAATGTTAGGTCCCTTCATTTTTATCTCAGCTCTAAAAATTCTATGATAATAACGAAAAAAGTTAGAGAACTTCTTTTACAAGTATATAGAAAAATTGGAATATGTAGCAAAATTATGTCGCTTACTTCTCTATATCTTCCATATCCTCTATACCACTATTTAGGCAGATATATTGATGAGAAACTTCAAACTTATCGTCCTCCAACCATCGTAACTTAGAAGCACTTGTAGGCTGCCAACAACATTGAAGATAGTACAGATTCTACTATTCGGTGCATCGACCTCACCTTCATCATTTCTTGGTGCTCTATTCCAGTTTGTTTTGACATAAGTATCGAAGTAGATTGAACAGAAGTTTGAGACCTCCTCAATAATATATTCTTCATATATCGAAGCTTTTACATGAGCCTTATTGCCACCTTCTTCTTCAGGTGATGTAGATATCTAAATAATATATTTAATATATAGAACTGTTTGAATAAAAAATATTAGTACTAGATAATTAATTATTTTATACTTCTCAAATGGATACATCCATCGATAATGGACGGGAGCACCGATACGTGCTTCGTATGCAAGATGAATTGGCAAATGTTCCTTACTATAAAAAAAGTCGGGGGAAACACCTTTTCTAACTTACACAATGTCAATACAATCTTCTCCTCAAGTTCAAACATATGCAGTACTGTCAACATACTTGAACACAAATCTCTAAAGAATATAAATAACTTGGCCAGCGGACCCCATACTTGAGAAGGCAGTATCTCTCTCAGAGTGATATGAAGTAAACGCTCCATGAACACGTGGAAATCATGACTCTTCATCCTTATCAACTTCCATTCGTTGAGATCGACACGTCTTGCCAGATTCGACATGTAACCGTCAGAAAACTCAACTTTGTAATCCAATTGCATATTATCAATTTATCATTCCTACTCAATGTAAATGGTGCTGAGGGCTTGTCCCAGTTACCATTGGATCTTCGTGTTAGATGCGACTTTGGACGCCTACAAATAATTTCCAAGTCCTTTCTTGCTTTGGGATTGTCTTTCATTTTCCCCTTGATATCCATCACCATATTGAAGATGTTGTCGAATACATTTTTCTTAGTATACATGATATCAAGATTGTGTCTTATGAGATTGTCCTTCCAATAAGGTAAGTCCCAAAAGATACTCCGCTTCATCTAAATACGGCTATGTCCGAATTCTTCTAAGTGATGGCCCAATTTCGGATCTTTCATTACAGTCGGCAAAACCTCTACCTCTGCCCAAACGACATCTCTAGTCAGTCTCAATGGGGGAGAAGTTAGTTCGATTAGACATAGGAAGGAACTGATAGTGACAATAAAAAAAGCTTTTACTCCATTCTAAAGGAGGAATGCCTTACTCTTTTCCATACATATATATCAGACAAGACATAATACCATTATTACTCCATCCAGATAACATTCTGTATGCTGGAAAACCATTGATGGTTCACATCAACATCGCTATCATCTGAAAGTTCTGCTCCATTGATATATCATACGTCTGAACACAGAGCTGCCACAATTGTTTCAACTCGTCCACCAATGGTTGCAAGTAGATATCGATGTTCTTCTTTAGATTTTTTGGACCGTGTATGATAAATGTTAAAAACATATAAGGAGTCTTCATGCACATCCATGGTGGTAGATTATAAGGGGTCAAAATTACCGGCCAACAAGAGTACTGAGATCCCGACTGTCCAAAAGGAGTGAATCCATCGGAACATAAAGCCAGCTGAACATTTCTAGGCTCCGCAACAAATCTAGGATGACATCGATCAAAATGCTTCCATGCCTCTCCATCGGATGGATGGGATAATTCTCCTTCATCCATCTTTCGTTCTTTGCTATGCCATGTCATGTGTTCTGCAGTATTCGAGGACATTACATCCTCTGTAGCCTCTTTGTGATCGGCAAAAACTGTATGTATTTGTAGGGGCACAACCTTGCTTGTGCAGTTGATTTTCCTTTGCCCCGAATGGGCATGTACCGGTCCTCATTGTCACGCCCCGACCCGGAATCACCCGAATCATCGTCCTCGCAGGGGGCGTGATGTCGCACGAGCCTGGAGTTGCGCTCGTGCAAGGCAAGATGATAAGTTCTCAAATGGTTATCTTTTGATTTGATTTAGCAACAAAAGAAAAACAGGGTATACGAAACAATTCTCTTTATTGATATCCGAAACTGAGATTACAATGACTTTCGATAGCCTAACAATATATGCCAGATTGGCTACAACACTCAGGTTCTCTCTTGCCCACAAAGGATTTCACCGTTCCATACATCATGCCTTTTATATCTCGGCCGCATCAATCCAGCTGCGTAGTCCGAGCGTCAATGCGATAGCACGCTTCAATGCGCTTCGGCATTCCAAGCCTTAACACGTTCAAGCAACGCTTTGCCGCGAGCAATCCATTCCCTGCACCCTGCATGAAGCTGGTGGGGGATCAGTACGTTCGTCCTCGCATGTACTGATTCAAAGATCATCTTTCCAAACCAACATCTTTAATATTTACGTTGAATCATGCAACTTAGCTTATGATCTTGCTATGTTCTTCTTAGGGTCAATTTTATGGCATCTTTGAAAGCTTAAAGCATGTTATCATAGCATCATGTTATCGAATTGAATAGGCAAGCAAACAAGCAATCTCGTGTTTGATTCGTGGCGCGACTTACCAAGTCGACGCACTCGCCCTTGCTCCGACGCAAGGTGAATACGCCGCATTCCTTCCCTGTCTTGTTATATGTGCATCTCTAAGCTGGATCTCTATGCGGGACGCATACGCGCCTACACTTTCAACCCATCGTTCCTTAACTATATGAGGGCCGTTGGCGTATCCGTGCCGGAATGGACTAAAGGAGTTCCTTTCTTTTCTCTCCTTCTTTTCTCAATATTTGGTCGGGCTGCCCGACGTTTCACGGGTTGGGTCACATCCCAAACAACCGAAACGATCCCGCTGTATACCATCATTTGCGGCTTTTCCCATCTTGTTTAAGGATGTGCGCCTACAAAGATTATTCGAATCCCTCCTAGGCCAAAGCGGTTCCGGGGACCTCCGGCATTTAACCGTTTGGGGGAATACTCGTGCACGAGCTATTATCACATAAATCTCGAGCCCATTCCAATCGACCATGCAACGCCCTATCATTCAACAGTTAATTTCAAACAACCAAACATAGTCTTGAGTCCGAGACTCAGACTTATCGACTCGCATCTCTTTCGTTAGCTTTCTGTGTTCTTACGTTTCTTGCTTCGTTTCAATGTTTCAATGGCATCGTGCCTCAACTCAGTGCTCGTCAACTTAACGACCCGAAGGTCTCGAACACCTTTCGAGGCACCATGTCATAGCCGACAGTTCCGTCACATTCATGCCACAACTGTATTCTCTCGCAACGAAGCCATCTTTTATTATCCCGTGCACGTAGGCACGTTCGACCGTATTTCCATGTTCTATAACTTAGCATTCAATGTTCGGGGCTTGCGCGCTAGGGCGCTCGCCTATTGTCTTTCAATGTTCTAGCCGTCTAACTCGTGCATCAAAGGCACGGTATGGTTCATGCGCTAAGGCACTCGCCGAGTACAGTTATCCCATGTTCTTACGGCTTGCGCACCGAGGCGCTCGCCTTTGCGATATCCAATGTTCCATAGCAACTCGTGCATAGGATGCACGTATCAATTCAATTGTTCTAACTTAGTGTTCAACTCACACTATGATTTATCTCCGTTCGGACCACGCCCGTGGCGTCGATAGGTTAACTTTTAGCATACAATGATATATTTGACTTATCGCATGAAGGAGTAAAAAGAAGTCAATCCTCCCACCTTGAGTCGATAGGCCTTCGTTGTTTCGCCGAGCCGATGCGGCTCGATTCCCTAACTTTGTTGCACGGCCACTCTCCTGACTTAGCCATTCGAGCACTTTGTACTTCATTGATTCATACGTCCAATTTGACTTAGCGTGCCCAAGTCTCGGCCCGTCGCAAGGCGACGATTTGATTTCGCGGACCCCTTACTAAATATATCAAAAGATCGACCTCTAATATTTTCCCGTCAAAGTATAACCTGCACACGAAACCAACTAAAATCAATACTTGCAACGATTCGGACTTGCGCCTTGGTCGATTCGATTTCTTAGAATCTTCGAGCCGATTCAACGCACTCATCCTCCGGGGCAACGCGGCGCTTCGCATCGATTCACTCGATGCATTCTTAGGGACAAGGCAACTCTTCGTATCGACTTAGTTCGATGCGTTGCTCGGGATAACTTAGCTCTCGTATCGTTTTGCATCGATACATTCTTTCGATCCACACGACTCGTTGAGTCAACACTTCAGCGTAATGCGCCGTACGGAACGGGGCATTACACTCATGATAGAAAATGCATCTATTTTTATCATTGTTCTCCTTGTAGTATAACATGCAACCATTTTGACAATAATCGATCTTTTTATAGCCTAATCTGAGTTTTTGTATCATCATCTTCGACTTGTAAAAGTTTTTTGGCAAGCCCTTCGCTCCTTTTGGCAGCAACTCTCTAACAAACTGAATTATCTGGTCGTAGCATTTCTGCGGTAAGTTAAAATCAGACTTGTGGTACAACAGCCGTATCACCACCGATAGGACAGAATGAGAATTACAACCCAGATATAAGGGAGTATCGGCATGGTTGAACATATCATAGAACTCCTTTGCAGCAGGATTCAGATCCTCCAGATCAAAACTTGGACCGACATAAGCCGTATCAAATACCAACTAACGTGCCAAATTTTGATGCTGATGTTCGAAGTGATCTCCAAGAGTGGACCCTCCCATCTCGGTACGAAACCCTTCTTGTAGAGGTGCTCTCTCACGAGATCTACATCTTTGAATGGTATATTATGACAATTGACACAAGGGCACTTTACGAGCCTTCCGTCCATGAAATAAGGTTGGCTACTAGCGTATCTCATAAATTCCTCGTCGCTCACCTTGAAATCATCCGTCAAACTGATCTTGCTCTCATGTCGTCGATTGTCCATCCACGAACGGTCAACTAAGTATCGACTTATCGTTTAAACCAATTCTGCACCACGTGTCACGACCCGCACCCGCTTTTCGGACGCGAGCTCATGAGCAAGCCAGCTATGTATCGAACGGACTCCATCCCGACTCGAATATGTAAACGCTGTCAAGGCTATGGTATACTGCTAAATCATGGCAAACAAATCTATATCTCAATCCAAATAAGAATATGAAACATGAATGAACACTATGGGTCGTGGTTTGCAGCCCACTAGCATATATGTCCGATAAGACTCTAAAGGAAATAACAAGAGTCTAAACTGAATCAAGAAACATGATATCTTATGATAAGGAATGTAAAGCACAAAAGGATAACAAATGTAATAATGATACCTGAATCCCACAAGAATCGCAAATCCTCCGCCATCCAGAACTACTAGCTAACTCCATTCAATCGCTAAACCTGAGGAGATCATCATGTCCTTAGGGCACATAGCAAGATACATAAAAATATGCCTATCTAGTAGTTTATCATGCAATAAAGAAAAATACAGGAAAATAAACAGGAAAAGACCAATCAATACGAAATACGACTATACACGACTGGAAGAACCACTACGCATAAACGAACTGCTGGAGAAGAACAAGGAAACACGATATCACGATATCAAGGGATAACCGATCGAATACTCAAACCCTCGTCCCTAGTGTGGACTCGCAGGTTTGATCGACTACTAGCCTCGCCCCTAGTGTGGACTCGAAAGCTAGCATCACCCTCGTCCCTAGTGTGGACTCACATGTGTGAACCATATACTACTAACCCTCGTCCCTAGTGTGGACTCGCAGGTTAGCATCACCTTCGTCCCTAGTGTGGACTCGCAGGTGTGGACCAATAACTACTAACCCTCGTCCCTAGTATGGACTCGCAAGCTAGCATCACCCTCATCCCTAGTGTGGACTCGCAGGTGTGGACAGATAACTACTAACCCTCATCCCTGGTGTGGACTCACAGGTTAGCTTCAAGAATTTTAAGGTACAGCAATTCCGTTATGACTTATTCATCCTATGAAACGATGCGACTCAGTCCAAGTACAAGTGATGATACGATACGACCCAATCACGATACACGAGAAAACTAATCCAATATGAACTACAAAGCTAACTATAAACAAGGACTATATATGTAATAGCAGGCATGATATACAATCACATATAAATAATCAACTAGTAAAACTAGATAACAATAAGAATATGCATGTAAATAAACTGTAAAGGGAGGCAAGGTATCTTGCCTGGAGGTTGCACGCAGATCCCACAAAATATAGTCAACTGGTGAGCCATAAAGTCCAAATCATCATAACTATCTCCGAAAGCTGAAACAGATATTGCCAACATTCTCAGAATAGTCAAATTAGCTAGGATTGCCTGTCCTTAAGTCCAATTCTGGACACAGAGGCAAAACGGTAATTTCGGGCAAAAACGGTGTCCGTTGTTGGACCCGCTTTGCACCGAAAAGCGTGTCAGAGTCAATGGTCTCTAAATTCGTCAAACTACAGGTCTACAAATTCGTTTTGATGATACGAACCCAACGGTATGTCCAATTTTGGATTCCGGTGGACCATGCACAAAATCACACGTTGAATTGGATCGTGGAGCCCGCAAAACGGTGATCTAATCAACTGTCTCAGAATCGGACCAAACTTGGCATACAGGACCATAAAAATGATACGGTCCTGTTGGCGCAAGTTTTGTCTAGATCTGACGAACGTGCAAAAAGTAATTGGAAAATTTGTATAGAGGTCGATATGGTGAATTTTGACGGATACGAATCAAATTCGTCGCGCACACGCAACCAATTTGAATTCCGTCAAAGCCCACACGACCACGAAGCCGTTACGCACCTTTCGATGCCTTCGGTTCATGACCACGTCACCCGGATTGGCGGGACGCACGTCGTATCAAACAAATTTTCTAGTTTTCGAAACATGTTTTTCATGATTTTTAATCCGATTTCTACTACTGTCTAATCCACGATAAATAAAACTAATAATGAGGTTTTCTTCGTGGTTAGGTTGTCTAAACTTCTGTTCAAATACAATTCTAAAACAGCGGAAGGATCGGCAAGAAATCGCCTTCCAAAATCGATGTTGGGACTGGATTCCTATTCTATTTTTGAACGAATTTTTCTGTGACTTCAAGTCGATTTCTCCTAGACTTTTACCACGATCTATATTAACCTAGCTAATGGAATGTAAAGCCGATTGGGTTGGGAGCATACCAGAAAAGTCGGCTTGCGAATTGGTCGATCGAGTGTCGCGATATCGCGTGACGAAGTTGACTTCATGACGCGCGGTCACTGTTGTTGCGTTTGGCGAAACCGCTCCCGGTCGTGACTTGGCTGGTCGACGGCGGCCCTGGCGGTGGCCGGCCAGCAGCGGGGGAGCGCGCACGGCCACCTGTGGTTGGGGTCGGCGCTGGTGTTGGGATTTAGGGTTTAGGTGATCCCCTCGCTCGCTCCATGTCTCTATTTTTATACGCGCGGTTGGTTTAATCCAGCGGAGGGAGAGTTCGGTTACACAGCCGCTGAGCTGGGCTGGTTTAAGCTAGGCCTTTGGGCTGGCCGGGCTGGACTGGGAATAGCTTCCTTGGTTTATTTGTTTGGGTTTGCATTCCTTGCTTTTCCTTTTCTTTATTATTATTAATATCTATACATATTATTATTATTATATATATATATATATATATATATATATATATATATATATATATATATATATATATATACACACACACACACACCACCTATATATATATATATATATATATATATATATATATATATATATATATATATATATATATATATATATATATATATATATATATATATATATATATATATATATTTTACATACACATATACATGTATATATTATCTATTTATATATAATATATACACATACACACATATATAATACATTATTTATATATACATGCACACATATATAATATATATATACTCATTCACACATATATAATATATTTATTTATATATATATATACATGCACACATATATAAATATATTTATCTTCATATACACGTATACACCTATATATATCTATTTATTTACATATACATGCACATATACATATACATATATTTATATTTATATTTATATTAAAAAAAACATATATTTATATTTATATATACGTACACATACACAATATAATATTTATTTATATATATTCATATCCATATAATATATATATATATATATATATATATATATATATATATATATATATATATATATATTCCTATATATTCGTATTCATATACACTTATACACATATATTATATTATATACCTCATTTATATATCAATAAATACTCAATTAACCAATAATAATAATATCTAATAGTAATAAATATATTTATTTAATCACCAAAAATAATAAAATAATACTTAACTGGTGGTTTGGTGAATCCATACTACTCACCCTTATCCGGGTCCAAAAAATTGTACAAATATTGTAAAACAATATTAAATAATAAGAATGCCAATTTTTGTATAAATATTCAAATAGTTAAAAACGCACATCAATTCCTAAAATAATTTAGTAAATATTGTACACACATAAAATATGCCTACATGGTCGTCTTTTGTCTCACTACATACCTACAAAGGCTTAGATTTGGTTCGGGCCCAGTTCGGGCTAAGTTGGTACAAACGGGTCATCTAAAATCAATATATCTAATTAATAAATAACTAATTCATCGATGGGGGTTAAGTCGCAACTTGGCCTGGTTTTCCTAGTTAGGACGTCACTATGGCTCGGTCTTCCCTACCAGAACTAATGCACTAGTCAAAGTACATCAATGCACTATCCGTGCCAAGATTTCTAATTACCTTGTACTTCAAAACTCAATAATGGCTAAACTCATTTACCGTAATAATTAACTAAATAATTATTTATAAAAATCTAAAAATTACCATTTAAATCAAATAAATAATAATAAAAAATATTTAAAAAATAATTTTCGGGAAGGGAGGCTACAAATCTACCCACCTTTAAAAATAATTTCATCCTCGAAATTCTAATTCATGACTATCCCTTAAAATCAAAGTCTACTATTTTCTTAATCTCCTCAAATTCAATTTCTCAAAAAATATCTTATGGCCTTCTCTAGTCATTTTATAACTCCGAGTACTTGAGGTCTTCTACCGACCTTTGGTCATACTACTCCTCAAAATACGGTCACCAAAATCTTATAATCCTCTAACTAGTTGCTAACAATCCTTCCTACAAATATCTAGGGCATATGGCATCTATAATCCCTCATATCTAAAAAAAATCAAAACTCGATAATCAAGCAATATTATACTATAACTTAAGAATTTCTGAAGAATTCTAAACATTATGATCATTCGTCACCTCGAAATAAAGAGGGACGAGAATCAATGGTACGGAAAGCAATGAAGTATAATCGAGAGCAATTATGGAGTTTTCAAGGACGTAGAGAAATTTTTAGGAGAATTTTCAAGGCAGAGTGGATTGAGATTTCTAAGGTTTAGTCATTGTCGCAGGCTCGTACCAGTACAGTTACGTAACCGGTACGATATGCCCTGTCCTGGATGGGCCACCAAAAAAACTTGTCACGACCCGCACCCGCTTTTCGGATGCGAGCTCGTGAGCAAGCCATCTACGTAACGAACGGACTCCAGCCCGAATCGAATACGTAAACGCTGTCAATGCTATGGTATACTGCCAAATCATGGTAAATAAATCTATATCTCAATCCAAATAAGAATATGAAATATGAATGAACACTATGGGTTGTGGTCTGCAGTCCACTAGCATATATGTCCGATAATACTCTAAAGAAAATAACAAGAGTCTAAACTGAATTAAGAAACATGATATCTCATGATAAGGAATGTAAAGCATGAAAGGATAACAAACGTAATAATGATACCTGAATCCCATAAGAATCGCAAATCCTCCGCCATCCAGAACTACTAGCTAACTCAATTCAATCGCTAAACCTGAGAAGATCATCAGGTCCTCAGGGGATATAGCAAGATACATAAAAACATGCCTATCTAGCAGTTTATCATGTAATAAAGAAAAATACAGGAAAATAAATGGGAAAAGACCAATCAACACGAAATACGACTATACACGACTGGAAGAACCACTACACATAAACGAACTGCTGGAGAAGAACAAGGGAACACGATATCACGATGTCAAGGGATAACCGATCGAATACTACCCTCGCCCCTAGTGTGGACTCGTAGGTTTGATCAACTACTAGCCCTCGCCCCTAGTGTGGACTCGCAGGCTAGCATCACCCCCGTCTCTAGTGTGGACTCGCAGGTGTGAACCATATACTACTAACCCTCGTCCCTAGTGTGGACTCGCAGGTTAGCATCACCCTCGTCCCTAGTGTGGACTCGCAGGTGTGGACCAATAACTACTAACCCTCGTCCCTAGTGTGGACTCGCAGGTTAGCATCACCCTCGTCCCTAGTGTGGACTCGCAGGTGTGGACAAATAACTACTAACCCTCGCCCCTGGTGTGGACTCGCAGGTTAGCTTCAAGAATTTAAAGGTACAATAGTTCCGTTATGACTTATTCATCCTATGACACGATATGACTCAGTCCAAGTACAAGTGATGATACGACACGACCCAATCACGATACACGAGAAAACTAATCCAATATGAACTACAAAGCTAACTATAAACAAGGACTATATATGTAATAGCAGGCATGATATACAAATCACATATAAATAATCAACTAGTAAAACTAGATAACAATAAGAATATGCAAGTAAATAAACTGTAGAGGGAGGCAAGGTATCTTGCTTGGAGGTTGCACGCAGATCCTACAAAATATAGTCAACTGGTGAGCCGTAAAGTCCAAATCATCATAACTGTCTCCGAAAGCTGAAACAGTTATTGCCAACAATCTCAGAATAGTCAAATTAGCTAGGATTGCCTGTCCT